>SNQJ01S0060414.1:147817-158386 GCA_010110895.2 Picea sitchensis
TCGGTCATGAAGTTTGAACACTCCTAGTAATGAATGCCTCGAGTACAGAGCATAACACAAACCTTTTAACTCATAATAAAATCCTGTCAAGTCAATTTGTAAGACAAAGGTAAAGTACAGGACACGATGTTTTCACATTAATTCCCATGTCATGTAATGACTATGGTGAATTTGCAAAGGGTTCAAATAGATATGTTTACAAATCAAAATAAAAATCAACTCTTGGTATTATATCAATATTCAAACAAACTCAAAAAGGAAAATCATTCCAATATTAAATATGAAGTAGATGTAAGTCACAATGAACCTTTAAAAACATGTTTTGAATAGGGATATAATACAAAATTAAATTTCCATGTTTGATTCATGCTTTCAGTCATGAATCAAACATGGAATAAAACAAAAACACAAATATTTAAGTGACTATACTAGACCAGTCATCATCCAAAAAGATCATTTTTACAAGATAAGGTGAAGGCAGCTATAGAAAGTATAGTTTCTCATTTAATCAACTAAATCTTGTGGGGCTGCCAACAATGGCGACTTGCTGGGAGAAGCGGTTATCTCTACAGCACCTAACGAATTCATGTTTAGGGATGATCAGAATGATTTACAAATTAGAGCACAGTTGTGGTAAATCAAGCATCCCAATCAAATTCAAAAACATCACACAGTCCAGTCTTCAGATGTATTTCTATTCAAATGAAATCCGGTGACAAGTTTTAATTATGAGAGAAACGATATTCAAGCCAATGACTCTGATACTATTGACAGGGATTCTACTACCAACAAGAATCCATAGCCTCAACATGGATTTCTATTAACCCACTCTGACGCCTTTATCCTATCCAAGAAACTGTCAATTCAATATGAAGGGAATTTTACGATAAATAACAAAATTTATACCTAATAATTTTCTTGAACCCAACATTGCTTCGCTTCCAGCGGGCCTATTCAGTACCCCGGTGAAGTTGTATTGGCATCATGCCTACATTTACCCGCTTCGTGCATACATGTTCAGTATCTAGGCGAGTTTACAGACACTTCCCACAACTCTCTAGAAATTATTTATATTTTTTATGATTGTCAGGAGAGAGGGGTGATGCTGAAAATTCCAGATTCCGTAACACTTGATATCTTCTAGCTTAATTTTTCGCTTGTTGACCTTCATCATGATTTGAATTTAGTTTTCTGATAAGACTAACTTTGCAGGGACAAAAAGACATACGTGAGTTGTTTTCTTTAAAGGGACAAGATAAAGAGTTTTAATGATGATTGTATCTTCTCATGATTATAAAGTGAAACCAGGAAGACTATTTTGAATAGAAAGTTTCCTTTACTAGTCTGAGTTTTAACAATTTACAACATTGATGCCTTGAAATAACCTTGACTTTTTCTTTATGATGAGACATTCTGGTTTCCTTTCATGAACTAATGGTGACATAGACATAAATTTATTCAGAAAATAGTGAAGACGAACAAAATGAAAAGAACCAAAAATAAAAAAACAACAAGAAAATTTAAAAATAAAAATATGTACAGAGGTGAATCTGGAATCATCACACAAAATATTTTTTGAGAGCTTAAAAGAAAATAGAAAAATCCTAGTTAATATGAATGAAGTCCTACTCGTGGAACCTTGGGTCAGGGCTGAATTTACAGTTCATATTTACTTATCTCTTTACTTGTCATTTAAAAAAGAAAAAAAAGAAAAAATCCATGATGATACTGCGTTTTTGAAAAGTTGAGAGAAAGGGTCAAAGTGGACTTCCATGTCAACAGTCATATTGTGATTCTCTTGGTGCATCCACTTGTGTTCATGACTACATTATTACAAAGAGAAGCAGTGAGAAATAAAGATAAAAGAAAACCTACTCCTAAACCTACTCTAACTACTAAACAAATCAAAATACTATGTAAAGTCATACTTCAAATGTAGCCATCGTAGTAAATCCAATCCTGCAATGAAAACAAAATAAAAATTTACTAGCAAGAATGGTAGTATATCGAAAAATGACGAAAATATATCATACTTACCTTTATCATCATCATTTAAAAAAAAGACAAGCATGATCTTACCATTCCCTTGAACATTCTTTTTCTATGAATCCTCCAACCATTCTGCAATTTTGTCATAAAATTAGGATGCAAACTATGACTTTGATGAAACGAATATATCGATGGGGAACACATCATAAGAGGATTCATGACATCAATTAGATCATTGGTTTGAATGCTTCCTTTGGTGAGATTGATCATTTCAAAATGTGAAGCATAAAAATTAAAATTCGAGCTAATCAAAGAATGAATATACAACGTAGAATATTTGATCTCCATAAGAATGAGTGCATTGTATTTTTCAAAAATGAATCATCTAGAATCATTTTGCAACATGTATTTTTCCTATGCAAGTGATGAAAGTGAAAGAGCGTCGAATACGACTTTATAAATGTTATGTTTAGAATTAGTTTCACCAAAGTTTGGCATATCGAAAAGATTTGATTGTGGTGGAAAAGAGTAAGATATCGTGGGTAAGGCATCAGGTTGACCAGAATCTAAGAAGAGATAAGGATATAAAGAATAAAAGGATTGAGAAATAAGCACATGAAAAGAATCTCTTGAGCTATGATATTTAACAATGGTATTCTCAAGACATTCCTCTTCACTTGCCTTAAAACTCTCACTCTGTTTTGGTGAAAAGTCCTTCAACATAACATGATCATCTAAATTTGCTTCATGTATGATAGATAATTCAAATATTTCGTGACAAACATCTAATATTTCCTGTGTATAAGGTAGGATTTGAGGATGAAGGTTTAAGGTTTCTTCTTCCAATTGCATATCTACATCTCTAATCAATTTCATAGGAGTGTTAGAATGCTTAAGATGATTTTCGTCACCTAAGTGTTCTTCAATAACTAAATTTAAATATTGATTAGGGCACGAGTTGCAAGAATGAGTACATTGACCTTGACCCAACATCGAATCTTCTTCCATGATGGTCGAGGACTAAAAACACAATGATTCAAAGGAAAAACCAATTTGATTATCAGTAAGAAGTTTTTCAATAGATAGAATCTCCCTTTCTTGTTCAAAAATTTTGGATGGATTCCTCTCATACCGCGAACAAAATTCTTCTCGCAATTGGGTGATAGGATTTGTAACTGCTTCATCATTCATGATTGAATATGACTGGATGAAAGGGACGCAAGCATCATAGAAGAGATTTAGTAAAAATGACGTGTCATTAATATTAAATTTACAGAGAACATGATGGATTCTTGTCGAAAATCCTTCTGAAGATGAATTATCATTGATTAGCAAAGTTTGAAATTCTTCACATAATTGATTGTAATCATAGATTTCAAAAGCATCTAAAAATTCCTCTACAAATTGAAACCAATCAAAAATGTGATATGTCGGAAAAGACTCAAACCAATGTTTAATCTGACCCCTAAAAGTAAAAGCAAACAATCTGCATAAAACTTTTAAATCAGAAAGAAAGAGAAACTCAGAACGAGACACAAGACAGAATGAAGACCAATCAGACAGAAGGACTCAACCCATGCAAACCCAAATCAAAACTGATACCCAAGGTGGTATTGGAGGATCCGCAGACGCAACTGTACAGGGATCAGATGAAGGTGCATGCACTAATCTACAAATTTATGGGATTATGGCCCACCGAAAAAGCATTGCGCAACTGGAGAAAATATCATTGGAATCCAAATGGGGAAGTGGAGCTCCATATGGTCTTGAAAGGCTTCTTAACAACAATATTCATAAGCCCGGAGGACATAGATAGAGTATTTGAAGGAGGGCCATACTTCCATGCATCAGCAGGACTATACATGTAGCCATGGAAGGAGAATTTCTCCCTAGGAAAAGAGACCTTCAAAAAGGTATCGTTCTGGCTAAGACTCTACTCCCTACCTTTAGACTACTGGTTACCTTCCACTTTAGAAGCAATAGGGAATAAACTGGGGAAATACATAAAGACCGCAGAAGCCACCCTGAAAGGGAGATACACATGTTACACAAGAATATGCATAGAGATGGATGTATCGGGAGCACTCCCAGAAACAATATGCCTCGAATTCAGTGATGAGGAATGGATCCAAAACATCGAGTATGAACAGATCCCCTTCCGATGCAGAAGATGCCAAGAACATGGCCACCTGATTAGGGAATTCCCTATTAATAAAAGGAAGGAAACCGAAAATCCCAAACCATAGCAGGATGATGATGGATTTGTTAAACCAAACCACAGTAACAGAGCCAACAGAAAGCAGAGCAAAGCCCAGGCAAGAAGTATCCCAGAGGTCCAGATTAGCCCAGAAGGAAGGGATGAAACCCATAAAGGGGAAGAGGCCAAGAAGGATATTGCAAAAGCCCAGAAAGTTAGAGAACACACACCAAACGAGCCCACCGACCAACCTAACAACTAGAAGGAACAAGGAAGTTGCGAAACTCCGATGGAAGGAAAAGTCAGATGCAATAACACCCCCATGCAAGAAGCAGAGGGAGAGGTGGAAATGACACCGAGCGAAGTAGGCATAGAAGACCAGGAACTTAGAGACCTAGTGGAAAGGGAAGGGATAGACCTCACGAACATACTGGAGCAATGGAAAAGGCAGGGAGTAGACAATGTACCAACATAGCAACTTGACCGCATCCAATACCTATTTCTCCTAAGGGAGGAAGCCAAAGAAAGAGGCATAAAGTGTGCACACGGGGAGATTGGACACATGGGAGTCAAAGCCAGTGAGTTACAACCACAACTCTCACCCAAACAGATGCATAGGAAAAAAGGCAGGAAATCCAATAGTGTAGCCCTGTAGGAGCTTGGAGCGCTACTTATCAACTCAGGTAAGATAAAAAAAATCTTCCCCAAATCCCCCCCGCATGTTTAAATGAAGGTTATCACTTGGAATATAAGAGGCCTAAATGGCATAAGAAAACAATGAATCCTTAGGAGTAGGCTAAACCAAGAACAACCAGATCTCTGCTTTATTCAAGAGACCAAGTGTAATACAAAAATAATGGAAAAAACTAGTCAACAACAATGGCACAAATACAATATGGTGGGTATTGGCGGCCACCAAATGGCAGGAGGCATCCTCACCCTGTGGAACCCACAAGTGCTAAGACTAATAATAGTCAAAGCGATAAGGCATACCCTTACGACCCACTTGCAACTCATTGGGAACACAGAGGGTATTTTTTGCACTAATGTGTATGGACCCCAGGTGTCAGAGGATAGGAGAGGTCTGCTAAGAGACCTAGTTGATCTCAAAAACTGAGCCAACAACCTACATTGGATCCTACATAGGGATTCCAACATCATCATGTCACTTGCGGAGAAAAAAGGAAGGACAAGAAGATTGTATAGAGATGCAGAGGAATTCTCAAAATTCATAGACACCGCGGAAATGGTATATATGAAAACCAAAAATGGCCAGTTCACTTGGAATAATAAGCGAATGAGACAACATCGAGTAGCAACAAGACTCGACAGATTCCTAGTGTGAGAGTCAGTCATTATGCAGGGGCTAACCTTAGAATGCAACATCCTTCCATGGGGTTGATCTGATCACTGGCCAGTGCAACTAGAAGCAGGCTTCCAAACCACACCAAAGAATAGACCCTTCAGATTCGAGAAATTTTGGATGGAACACCTGACGTTCAAGGAAAATATCAAACAATGGTGGAGTGAAGAGCAACGAGAGAAAGGGGCAAGGATGTTCAAACTCTACAAGAAACTAAAACATATCAAATATAGGCTCAAGGAGTGGAACACGGAAACATTTGGGAATATAAACCAAGAGAAGAAAAACATAGAAGAAAAAATGAAAAATCTCTAGGAAACCTACATTTCAGAGGGCTATAATGAGGAACGAAAAAAGGAGGAGATCCAGATGACCCAGGAATGGCATGAGAGGTGCCAAGAGGTAGAAACTCTCTTGTGACAAAAGTCCCGGATCATATGGCTAAAGGAGGGCGAAAGGAACACCAATTT
This sequence comes from Picea sitchensis, assembly GCA_010110895.2. Classification (NCBI taxonomy): domain Eukaryota; kingdom Viridiplantae; phylum Streptophyta; class Pinopsida; order Pinales; family Pinaceae; genus Picea; species Picea sitchensis. The sequence goes on from SNQJ01S0060414.1 coordinate 153,837, forward strand.
TTTTCATTGAACAACCCTGTCCAGAAGAGCCCACAACAAAATCTTGAAGATAAGTGACCCGAATGGCATAGAAAGAGAGTCCCATAAGGACATAGAAACAACTCTGGTAAACCACTTCCACGGGATAGCTGAGGAACCTAACAAAGATAGAATGGAGGCCATACAAAAGGTGATCCAACATATCGCTCACCTGGTAACAAAGGAACAAAACAACAACTTGAACAAGCCTATTGCGGAGGAATAAATAGACCAAGCACTCTAGGAAATGCCCAATGGAAAAACCCTTGGCCCGGATGGGTTAATAGCGGAGTTCTTCAAATCTTGCTGGGAAGTCGTCAAACATGACGTCTATAGAGTAGTTGAAGACTTTATAAGGTCAGCCTCCAACTTGAAAGAACTAAATGATTCTTTGATTACACTCATCCCCAAAGAAAATGAATCCAAAAATCTTGATCGATACAGACCAATAACATTGTGCAATGTGGTGTATAAGATAATTTCCAAGGTTATAGCTAATAGATTGAAACCACTACTACCCACACTGGTATCAAAGAGTAGGTGGGTTTCGTAGAAGGAAGGAAAATCATGGACAATATTATCCATGCCCAGGAACTGATCCACACCCTGAAGCTTTAGAAAAGAGGGGGAATGATAATACAATTAGACCTAGCGAAATCCTACGACAAAATCAACTAGCACTATATGGTCAGGACCCTGCAAGCCTTCGGGTTCATCCAACACTAGATCCGATGGATATTCAACCTAGTATCCACAACAATCTTCTCGCTACTAGTGAATGGAGCCCCTGCCAAACCTTACTAGCCCACGAGAGGCATCAGATAGGGAGACCCACTGTCCCCCTTCTTATACATCTTAATGATGGAAGGACTCAGTCGAAACATAAAAAGTGCAACTACAACAGGGGAAATAAAAGGTATCAAACCTTATGAGAATTTCCCAACTTTCACTCACCAACAGTTTGTGGATGATACCTTACTTCATGGAATGCCCATAGTCAAGGAAGTGGAATCCTACAAATGAATCCTAGATGAGTTTGGGGAAGCCTCGGGGGCAGAGATAAACTAGTCCAAATCAATGATCTTCTTCTTTAACACCAACCCATCTATACAAAGGAATTTAGCCAACATCATGGGTTTTGAGCAAAAAACCCTCCCAACCAAGTAATTAGGCATCCCCCTGACAGAGAAAGACTACAAGCTGTCAAATTGGGAAGGAATAGTCAACAAGCTACAAGACCAGGTAAAAAAATGGACTTTCAGATCCCTCAACCTGGCAGGAAGACTTATCCTAACCAAGTTAGTTCTGCAAGCTATCCCAACCTTCATGGTGACAATTTTCCTAGCCCCTAAGGGGATTCTATGAAAATCAAGAACCATACAAAGGGAATTCCTGTGGCGAGGAGCGGAACCAAGGAAAAAATGGGCACTGGTGGCTTGGGAGAAGGTGTGTAAGCCAAAAATAATGGGAAGCCTTGGGATACACGACCCGCAAGTGACCAACGATGCCTATGGTGCTAAGCTCTGGTGGTGATGGGTCAAAGAAATGATAATGCCATGGGTCAACCTATGGAAGGAAAAGTATTCCCCAGACATTAGCAACCAGGACAAAATCTTCTTTAGAGGCACCAAAGAAGGGTCTGCCATCTGGAACTTAGCCTGGCGCAAAAAGACCTGGATCCAGACACACAACTTTTGGGAAATAAGTTATGGCAGAACCGCCTGATTATGGGAGGATGCTTGGCAACAGGAACCTAGAATGGAACAACTAGGCCGGGAGGAACTCAAACAGGAGATGATGGCGCAAGGAAAAACCTGAGTATACCATTACTTAAAACAAGAAACAAATCGCAACAAATGGAGAATCTGGAACACTCTCACCCCACAGACTAGAGACTAGACCACAACAACAGTTAAAGAAGTGGAGGAGGAATTGGGGAGATGGAAAATTGTAGTCATGGATGGAAATGATCAGCTGAGATGGGGGCACAAAGAAGGTGGGGAATTCAATCTTAAATAAGTATGCCATTACATAGAAAACTAGGACCAATATGATTCGACACATCAATGAGAAAAGATCTGGAACAATCCCCAATGGACAAAAATAAAAAGATTTCAATGGATAATACTACACAACCGAATCCTAACTTGGGATAACCTAGAAAAGAGAGGTTTCATAGGCCCTTCAATATGCCACCTATGTGAAGAAAAGGAGGAAACAACGAACCATCTCCTGGATGAATGTCCCTACACAACAGAATTATGCGACTGGGCGGTCGACATTTTCCATCAGTCTAATAGGATCAAAGGAAGTATCTCCGCAACTATAAACACTTGGAAGGAAAACTACAGTGAAAACAAAGAGGTGAATCTATGTTGGACCCTCATCCCCGGCATGATCATTTGGGAAATTTGGATGGAACGAAACCAACACATCTTCAGGAACCAAAGTTGGAAGGTTGAAAATATCAAGGAAACAATAATAACCATGACAAGAGAAATGATATAGAGCCATAACCCCCAAACAGGAGGAGAGAAACCCACATATCGGGATATTATAATTATAGAGGCTTTCCATTTGGAAGGAGGACACAACCCCGAGCAGGTGAGACGGGTGCCGCAACTACGTTTAGGTGAGTGCAACTGGAAACCGCCACCAGAAGGCTCCCTCAAGCTAAATTTTGACGGGGTGTCGAAGGGTAACCCAGGACAGATAGGTATGGGGGGAGTAATCAGGGACAGTCAAGGAAAAATTATCCGACTGTACACTGGAATTCTGGGGAACTCAACAAAGTAAGGAAAATCCAAAACGACACCAAAGTGGGGAAAATACAGAGGCACTGGTGTTTAGCGTACTATCTGTAGAACATTCAGGAGCATTTGCAGACAGGGATCATAGTGGAGTTTCTTTGGGTATGAAGGTCGACAAATGGACTCGCGGATAGAATTTCCAATGAAGGGGTGGACAAGGAAGGATCATAGTTGGACGCCACATGGATTAACATCACAAATTGCCAGTTTCGGACAGACTGCACCCAACTGGTGCCAAAGGATTATGACGATAGCCAATGTACGGATGAATGCATTGAGGTTGGAGGCACATAATTAAATGAAGGGAAAGTAGGATCCAGGCTGAATCCATTAGGCCACCTTTTAAACACGGGCTACAATGCAGATCACAGTCACACTGCAAGTAGGGGTATGACACCACGGTCCTGTCAATAGAATGAATTACAGGGGTTGGCCGTGGGAGAAAGGAAAGGGTAAACCACAACTGACAAAGGACAAAGACCAAATGAATATCCCAAGGGCACGAATGGGTACACCTCATCCACGCACAGGCCCTAAGGGAGGAAATGATAGGAGAATAGAGTGCAAGGAAAAATATTGGCGTCGGAATGACGATAGTGTTCCCAAGCGCACAAATTTAGAAACATAGAGAAAGGAACGAAAGATACACCTTTACGATAGACATATGAGTACCTGTATAAGATCACATATGGGGAAACTCTATAAAATAAGAAGCATCAGGGATAGCGACAGACCAATGAGAAGAAATCACAGAGACCAGGAAGGGGAGAGTATTAGTAGAGAAATAAATCGTGACAGAAGCCACAACTTTCAAGTAAATATGGTAAGGACGAAGAATACCCAGAGTAAGAGGGGGCCCCAGGGGGAGAAACTCCCAACAAGAACCTATAATAATACTAGGATGGAACAGGCAGCTAGAGATGCCAAAGGCACCTTCCTTGAGAAGGTAGATACAAAGGGTAAAGTAGTCATTGAAAGGTGGGAGTGGGAAGTCAACACCAAGCTCCAGGGAAAATCCTGGGCGGAACTCATCCAAGAAGAAGATGGGATAAGGGACCTAGGGGCCACATAGCCCAGGAAAACTCTCTACCACAAAACGATGGAGGAAGCTTGATGCACAAAAATGATGATAAGCAAGCTGAAAGAAAACAGGAATGAGACCAACAAGATGGAAAACCGAGGCCACAAGAAGGAAATTAGAGAAATCCTGAGCCGCCTCAGCAACTTGGAGGCCAGTGCAAGAAGCATAGCAGAGGACCAAAGGAACCAAAGAGAAAAAATAGAACGACTGGCTGGACAATTCCAACTCTACCTTCGTTATGTCCACCACATGGACATCACTCAAGTCGATCGAAGTGGACCACCAACCAACATCAGAAGCACGCACATGGTGGAGCAGAAAAAGGAGAATGAGGTAAGGAAGGAAGAATAGGAAAGCCATCCAATTCTCTTGGAATAACGCATCATCGACTCAAGATCATTTTGTTTATCATTATGGGAACAACCCATGTTATATGTTTCCGTTTGTATGTATTTCTTATGGTATAGATTTTCAAATGAACTTATGGAGATTGGGTCAGTCTCCCCGGGTGGCGGCCCATCCATCCCCTCACTTATGTGAGATAGAGAAAATGTGGGACCCCTGATCTGGTTTCCTGTTGGAAGATCAGGGGATACCCCTCAATCCCCTTTTTGTACAATATTTTACTCAATAATATAGAA
>SNQJ01S0060414.1:167156-192303 GCA_010110895.2 Picea sitchensis
GTCCAACAATATTAATATACCAGGATTAAATGAAACAAAACATTAGTGAAACACATTAACAAAGGACTAAAGACAAAATGTTTGACACTGTTCCATTAAGTCTTGAAACTTAATTCGTCCACCTTTTGGTCCAAGGCCAAGATGCTTCTCATTTACAAAATAGAGAGTATTTAAAGAGTTTTTTGAAATCTAAACTTCCTATCTCCTAATATAGAATCATGTATTATAAGATCAAAACATTACAAATATAGAGGGCCTAGAGCTACTCATGATCAAACTATATTTTCAAACATTTATGAAAGTTTTTTCCTATTTATAAAATAAACAAAAGGAGATACTAATCAACTAGATCAAACATGTTCCATCCCATAAGATCAACATCAGATATATCATGTCATGGATCAAGATAACTCAGAATTGATTACAACCTTTATACTGTCTGCATTCTTTATCACAATGTTCTCTGTCTTCTTAAGACGCTTGGATTGTCTCTGTTCATTTTCTTCGAGCTCACGATTTTCTTTTATGAGTAATTCATTGTGGTTGGTGAGAGTTTTAATTCTTACTTGTAGAATAGGAATGCCATTATAGTACCGTTCAATCTAATGCAAGTAGACCTCACAATGCACAGAAGGAGCGATCTGTCGATGGAGCATATAGTTGGGTGTAATAACATCAACACTACCTGTTGTCGGCCCTTGACCGAGCTTAATACCATTAAACCCCTTGCTTCCCTTGAGACACGGTGGAAGATTGTTAACATAGTCGTATGGCTGATTAGGATCTGACTTATGACAATCTTGATCTTCCTCTGCGAGAAAATCCTCAATTTCGAGATCTGAATCCTCATTGATCTCGATCGTATCGATCGATATCAAATGAGGCTTATATCAATTACGCAGAATTCTCAAAATGAGTTGACTAACCATTTTATTTCGGAACCCTAACATTCCTTATTTCTGTTTTGACTGTTTGCGAGGGTTTTTTCTATCGGACTTTACCGTAGTGTTATGGCCAATAATTAATTCATGCTTAGGGGTTTCATTAAACTCAGAACCAACATCATTTTGCCCATACAAAAATTGATCGAGTATTGCCTCATCACGAGGTTTTTCCTCCAAAAATATTGGCTTGTCACTTGAGAAATCAACATGTTTCTCTATCATAGGCTTATCCAACATAGTGGTTTCTGTAGGAGTGGCTGTAACAAAACCGTTTCGGGTTAAGAACCCATCCCAATAATCATTGAGGGTTGTCAAACGATGAACTAACAACATTTTAACTAAACCATGGTGAAAGATGCTAGAGTCAAGGCTCTGCTTCTTGTATCTTTTCGACATCTTGTACAAACTCCTTAGTAAATAAAATGGAACATTCATATGGAAACCTATAAAGTGCATAAGCAACCGCACATGATAACGAAACACCAGGCCATAACAACCTTCACAGGTTATAAACTACTTAATAATTGATAAGAGACCATGCCATCTAACCTTAAGTAGAGAAACATGAATACCTTTCTCACAACAATCAATCTTTCTAGAGGTCATGAAAATATTCCAGGGCACTTCGTCGATTTTTGAGTTCTTAAACCACTTTTGACCGGAGGATGCGAGCCCTTTGGCTTCACTGATAAACCCCTCAGTCACCTCCAACTGAATGTCTCCACATTTCTCCCTATACCCATAAAATGTTTGGGAAAATTCTTTAGTTGCACGAAGGTTATACCCATCTAACTTCTTAATGAAAGTATCCCAGCCCTCTTCTTTCAAATCCTCGACCGCATCATCAAGAGACAACAACGTTTGATAGCCATTCGGCTCTATTCAAAAAACAGGGGCCATTGAGAGTATGACCAGACTGTAATACGGGCGACTCAAGCTAACTGTGGGCTTAGATGGAAGAAGTAACAGGGACAAGTTTGAGTGGATACCATGGAAACAAAACAAGCAAAGCGCCTGTGCGATCATAGCTTACACATGAAGGTTTCGGTCATGAAGTTTGAACACTCCTAGTAATGAACACCTTGAGTACAGAGCATGACACAAACCTTTTAACTCATAATAAAAGCCTGTCAAGTCAATTTGTAAGACAAAGGTAAAGTACAGGACATGATGTTTTCACATTAATTCCCATGTCATGTAATGACTATGGTCAATTTGAAAAGGGTTCAAATAGATATGTTTACAAATCAAAATAAAAATCAACTCTTGGTATTATATCGATATTCAAACAAACTCAAAAAGGAAAATCATTCCAGTATTAAATATGAAGTAGATGTAAGTCACAATGAACCTTTAAAAACATGTTTTGAATAGGGATATAATACAAAATTAAATTTCCATGTTTGATTCATGCTTTCAGTCATGAATCAAACATGGAATAAAACAAAAACGCAAATATTTAAGTGACTATACTAACCCAGTCATCATCCAAAAAGATTATTTTCACAAGACAAGGTGAAGGCAGCTATAGAAAGTATAGTTTCTCATTTAATCAACTAAATCTTTTGGGGCTGCCAACAATGGCAACTTGCTAGGAGAAGCGGTTATCTCTACAACACCTAATGAATTCATGTTTAGGGCTGATCAAAATGATTTAAAAATTAGAGCACAATTGTGGTAAATCAAGCATCCCAATCAAACTCAAAAACATCACACAGTCCAGTCTTCAGATGCATTTCTATTCAAATGAAATCCGGTGACAAGTTTTAATTATGAGAGAAACGATATTCAAGCCAATGACTCTGATACTATTGACAGGGATTCTACTACCAGCAAGCATCCATAGCCTCGGCATGGATGTCTATTAACCCACTCTGATACCTTTATCCTATCCAGGAAACTGTCAATTCAATATGAAGGGCATTTTACGATAAATAACAAAATTTATACCTAATAATTTTCTTGAACCCAACATTGCTTCGCTTCCAGCAGGCCTGTTCAGTACCCCGACGAAGTTGTCTTGGCATCATGCCTACATTTACCCACTACCTGCAGACCTGTTCAGTATCTAGGCGGGTTTACAGACACTTCCCACAACTCTCTAGAAATTATTTATATTTTTTATGATTGTCAGGAGAGAGGGGTGATGCTGAAAATTCCAGATTCCGTAACACTTGATATCTTCTAGCTTAATTTTTTGCTTGTTGACCTTCATCATGATTTGAATTTAGTTTTATGATAAGAATAAATTTGCAGGGACAGGAAGACATACATGAGTTGTTTTCTTTAAAAATAGGGACAACGTAAAGATTTTTAATGATGATCGTATCTTCTCACGATTATAAAGTGAAACCAGGAAGACTATTTTGAACATAAAGTTTCCTTTACTAGTCTGAGTTTTAACAATTTACAACACCGATGCCTTGAAATAACCTTGACTTTTGCTTTATGATGAGACATTCTGGTTTCCTTTCATGAACTAATGGTGACATAGACATAAATTTATTCAGAAAACAGTGAAAACAAACAAAATGAAAAGAACCAAAAACAAAAAAACAACAAGAAAATTTAAAAATAAAAATATGTACAGAGGTGAATCTGGAATCATCACGCAAAATATTTTTTGAGATCTTAAAAGAAAATAGAAAAATCCTATTTAATATGAATGAAGTCCTACTCGTGGAACCTTGGGTCAGGGATGAATTTACAGTTCATATTTACTTATCTCTTTACTTTTCATTTAAAAAAAAAAAATCCATGATGATACTGGGTTTTTGAAAAGTTGAGAGAAAGGGTCAAAGTCGACTTCCATGACAACAATCATATTGTGATTCTCTTGGTGCATCCACTTGTGTTCATGACTACATTATCACAAAGAGAAACAGTGAGAAATAAAGATAAAATCAAACCTACTCCTAAACCTACTCTAACTACTAAACAAATCAAAATACTATGTAAAGTCATACTTCAAATGTAGCCATTGTAGTAAATCCAATCCTACAATGAAAACAAAATAAAAAAATACTAGCAAGAATGGTAGTATATCGAAAAATGACGAAAATATATCATACTTACCTTTATCATTATCATTTTAAAAAAAGCCAAGCATGATCTTACCATTCCCTTGAACATTATTTTTGTATGAATCCTCCAACCATTTTGCAATTTTGTCATAAAATTAGGATGCAAACTATGACTTTGATGAACCAAATATATCAATGGGGAACACATCATAAGAGGATTCATGACATCAATTAGATCATTGGTTTGAACGCTTCCTTTGGTGAGATTGATCGTTTCAAAATGTGAAGCATAAAAATTAAAATTCGAGCTAATCAAAGAATGAATATGCAACGTAGAATATTTGATCTCCATAAGAATGAGTGCATTGTATTTTTCAAAAGTGAATCATCTAGAATCATTTTGCAACATGTATTTTTCCTATGCAAGTGATGAAAGTGAAAGAGCGTCGAATACAACTTTATAAATGTTATGTTTAGAATAAGTTTCACCAAATTTTGGCATATCGAAAAGATTTGATTGTGGTGGAAAAGAGTAAGATATCGTGGGTAAGGCATCACGTCGACCAGAATCTAAGAAGAGATCAAGATATAAAGAATAAAAGGAATGAGAAATAAGCACATGAAAAGAATCTCTTGAGCTATGATATTTAACAATGGTATTCTCAAGACATTCCTCTTCACTTGCCTTAAAACTCTCACTCTGTTTTGTTGAAAAGTCCTAAAACATAACATGATCATCTAAATTTGCTTCATGTATGATAGATAATTCAAATATTTCATGACAAACATCTAATCTTTCTTGTGTATAAGATAGGATTTGAGGATGAATGTTTAAGGTTTCTTCTTCCAATTGCATATCTACATCTCTAATCAATTTCATAGGAGTGTTAGAATGCTTAAGATGATTTTCCTCACCTAAGTGTTCTTCAATAACTGAATTTAAATATTAGGGCATGAGTTGCAAGAATGAGTACATTGACCTTGACCCAACATTGAATCTTCTTCCATGATGGTCAAGGACTGAAAACACAATGATTCAAAGGAAAAACCAATTTGATTATCAGTAAGAAGTTTTTCAATAGATAGAATCTCCCTTGCTTGTTCAAAAATTTTGGATGGATTCCTCTCATCCCGCGAACAAAATTCTTCTCACAATTGAGTGATAGGATTTGTAACTGCTTCATCATTCATGATTGAATATGACTGGATGAAAGGGACGCAAGCATCATAGAAGAGATTTATTAAAAATGACATGTCATTAATATTAAATTTACAGAGAACATGATGGATTCTTGTCGAAAATCCTTCTGAAGATGAATTATCATTGATTAGCAAAGTTTGAAATTCTTCACATAATTGATTGTAATCATAGATTTCAAAAGCATCTAAAAATTCCTCTACAAATTGAAACCAATCAAAAATGTGATGTGCCAGAAAAGACTCAAACCAATGTTTAATCTAACCCCTAAAAGTAAAAGAAAACAATCTGCATAAAACTTTTAAATCAGAAATGTCAGGTTTGATGCATTTGCACCAAAACTTGCTAAGGTGGTATTTAGAAGATACATCCCCCCTACCATCAAATGTGAGTTTGGACAAGCAAGAGACTGTCTTGTTGGGAACATTAGGTAATGAGAAGTGGAAAACATGTTCCAACATAGTGATTTGGGGAGCCATGGGGAAATTAAATACATTCGAAACGAAGGCTCCTACAAGGCCAGCTTGTTAGTCAAGCCCTCCTTCTAGTACCATTTGTTGGCAAGCGAAATCGACCGACTGTCAACTAGAAGAATAAGTCTCGTCCAAGGTTGTCTAAGTAACCCAAGTCGTTTGGTGTAACTTGTTCTGATGGATTTAATGGCTCTGTTAGCCAATCTAAAGTCCTAAAATAAAGAGAAAGGGATAAATAACTAATGCTAAAACCTATAATATATATATACATACTCTAATATAACTATTGTAAATGTATTTAAGAAGAAAAATAAAACATAAGAATTTCACTTATGAACAATGTTTACAGGTTGCAAGATTTACTGGAAACTTGCAAAATCAATGTAAGAATAATTGCTTATGAGAAGCATATAAAGAAAGCACATTTAAATATTTCTTGTTTTCTTATTATAAATCTAACAAATATTGAATTAACTATACTATGAAACACAGATGTAAAGATAGTCGAAAGATGATCTAATTTTTTTGGTTTCACTAAAACATAAATGACAGAAATTATAAATACAAAGAAGCTAACCTAATGTTAATTCCTGAGATATGTCCAAGCCTCTGTATGAATGAAGAACATACAGCTGCAATTCCTATGAGATAAATCTGTAATAGACTTTATACTAAAACCTTTCCGAATAAATTCACAAGATGTATTGGTAGCCAGGATTAGAAAATGAAAAGGGAACACATATTAATTCTATGATCTTATGATTTCCAATGATTACATTAAGAGAAATCTATTTTTAATACATTCACTTAATTATTAAACTTAAAAATCAAATAAAAATCTTAATATTCAAATTAAAAAAGATGATCACAGTGTGAATATTTGGAACAACAAATTATGAACAATTTTTATAACATGAATATCCTGAAAACATAACATATCATCTAGTCTAAAGCTACAAGACATATTAATATACCAGGATTAAATGAAACAAAACATTAGTGAAACACATTAACAAAGGACTAAAGACGACATGCTGAACATTGTTCCATTAAGTCTTGAAAATTCATTCGTCCACCTTTTGGTCCCAGGTCAAGATGCCTCTCATTTACAAAATAGAGAGTATTTAAAGAGTTTTTTGAACTCTAAACTTCCTATATCCTAAGATAGGATCAGATCTTATAAGATCAAAACATTACAAATATAGATGGCCTAGAGCCACTCGTGATCAAACTATATCTTCAAAAATTTATGAAAGTTTTTTCCTATTTACAAAATAAACAAAAGGAGATACTAATAAACTATATCAAACATGTTCCATACCATAAGATCAACATCATATATATCATGTCATGGATCAAGATAACTTAAAATTGATTACAGCCTTTATACTATCTACATTCTTTATCACAATGTTACCTGTCTTCTTAAGATGCTTGGCTTGTCTCTATTCATTTTCTTTGAGTTCACGATTTTATTTTATGAGTAATTCATTGTGGCTGGTGAGAGTTATAATTCTTGCTTGTAGATTAGGGATGTCATTATAGTATCGTTCAATCCAATGCAAGCAGACCTCGCAATGCACAGAAGGAGAAATCCGTCGATGGAGCGTATAGTTGGGTGTAAGAAAATCAACACTACTTTTTGTCGGCCCTTGACCGAGCTTAATACCAATAAACTCCTTTCTATCCTTGAGACACGGTGGGAAATTGTTAACATAGCCGTATGGCTGATTAGGATCTGACTTATGACAATCTGGATCTTCTTCTACGAGAAAATCCTCAATTTTGGGATCTGAATCGTCATTGATCTCGATCGTATCGATCGAGCTCAAATGAGGCTTAGAACGATTACACAGACTTCTTGAAATGATCCGACCAACCCTTTTATTTCCTAACCCTAACATTGTTTCCTTCTGTTTTGACTGTTTGCGAGGGTTTTTTCTATCAGAATTTACCGTAATGTTATGGACAATAATTAATTCATGATTAGGGGTTTGATTAAACTCAGAACCAACATCTTGTTGCCCATACAAAAACTGATCGGGTATTGCCTCGTCACGATGGTTTTCCTCCAAAAATTATGGCTTGTCACTTGAGAAATCAACATGTTTCTCTATCATAGGCTTATCCAACATAGGGGTTTCTGTAGGAGTGGCTATAAAAAATCATTTTGGGATAAGAACGCATCCTAATCATCACCCAAGGTTGTCAAACGATGAACCAACAACATTTTAATTAAACCATGGTGAAAGAGGCTAGAGTCGAGGCTGTGCATTTTGTATCTTTTCGACATCTTGTACAGACTCATTAGTAAATAAAACGGAATATTCAGATGGAAACCTATCAAGTACATAAGAAACCACACATGATAAAGAAACACTAGGCCATAACGACCTTCATAGGTTATAAACTGCTTAAGAACTGATAAGAGACCATGCCATCTAACCTTAAGTAGAAAAATAGGAATACCTTTCTCACAACAGTCAATCTTTCTGGAGGTCATGAAACGATTCCAAGGCACTTCGTCGATTTTTGAGTTCTTAAACCACTTATGACTGGAGGATGGAAACCCTGTGGCTTCGTTGATAAACCCCTTAGTCACCTCCAACTGAATGTCTCCAACTTTCACCCTATACCTATCAAATGTTTGGGAAAATTCGTTAGCTGCGTAAAGGATATACCCATCGAACTTCTTAATGAAAGTATCCCAGTCTTGGGCTTTCAAATCCTCGGTCACATCATCAAGAGACAACAACGCTTGAGAGCCATTCGTCTCTATTCAGACAATAGGGGCCATTGAGAGTATGACCAGACTGTAATACGGTCGACTCAAGATAATTGTGGGCTTCGATGGCAGAAGTAACAAGGACAAGTGTGAGTGGATACCATGGAAACAAAAAAAACAAAGCACCTGCGCAATCATAGCATACACATGAAGGTTTCGGTCACGAAGTTTGAACACTCATGGTAATGAACACCTCGAGTACAAAGCATGACACAAATGTTTTAACTCATAATAAAACACTATCAATTCAATCTACAAGCCAAAGGTAAAGTACAGGACACAATGTTTGCACATTAATTCCCATGTCATATGCTTACAATGTTTACAAAGGGTTCAAATAGATATGCCTACAAATCAAAATACAAATCAATTCTTGGTATTATATCGATATTCAAACAAACTCAAAAAGGAAAATCATTCCAGTATTAAATATGAAGTAGATGTAAGTCACAATGAACCTTTAAAAACATGTTTTGAATAGGGATATAATACGAAATTAAATTTCCATGTTTGATTCATGCTTTCAGTCATGAATCAAACATGGAATAAAACAAAAATGCAAATCTTTAAGTGACTATACTAACCCAGTCATTGTCCAAAAATATAATTTTTACAAGACAAGGTGAAGGTAGCTACATAAAGTATAGTTTCTCATTTAATCAACTAAATTGTGTGGGGCTGCCAACAAGTACTACTATATTAATGTATATTAAAATACTAATACATTAATAAAGTATTACATTAACAATACATTATTTATAATTTAAGTATAAATACATTAACATTTAATGTAACATATTAAAGTAATTATGAATTAATAATGTAATGTAATGTATTAATTAATACATTAAATACATTATTAATTAATACATTGCTAAAGTATTAATAGACTAATAACATTAATATATATTGTATTGTATTAATTTAATTAATTAATACAGTTTTCATTAATACATTACTAAAGTATGAATATATTAAAGCATTAATAAAGTATTAATACATTATTACATTAATGTAATGTATAAATTAAAGTATTAATTTACATTAATGTATAATGTAACTTATTAAATAAGTGATACATTAATGTATAATATAAAGTATTTTAATTAATATATTTATACATTGATAAAGTATTAATACACTTAAAAAACTAATATATTAATAATACATTAGTAAAGTAATAATGTATAATTAATACATTTAATACATTAATAAAAACAATATTAAAATATTAATACATTTCAACATTAATAAAATATTAAGACATTGGTCCGTAGGGGTGTAGACCGATTGACAAGTGACGTGTACATGGAAGGAAATATGTAAACAGAGGTCTCAAGGTCGATTCTCACCCCGATTTACTTGTGCTCCATTCTTGTGGACTGTGTGGAAGCACCTGGGGTTATAGTGGTAGGGGACAGGTATCGACCCCATGTCACGCGACTACGAGAACTGCGAATTGTCGATTCCCCTAGTACAAAAAAAAAATCAATACATTAATGTATATTGTAATGTATTGGTAATGTATTAATTAATCAATACATTATGAATTAATATATTACCAAAGTATTTATACATTAAAGCATTAATAAAATAGAAATACATTAATAAATAATACATTAATAAAGTAGTAATACATTATTAAAGTATTAATACATTAATAATGTTACATTGTATTAAGTGGTGTGGGGGTTTTTGTTTGGGTGTTAGGACCGCATTTCTCGGAGCAACCGCAAGATAGGGTTTGGACAGTTGCGGCCATGGAAGAGGACAACATGAGCACTAGAGGAGGGGGAAAGGGTACCCCCTCATACAAACAGATAGTGGTAGATAGAGGGAAAAGGCCAAGGGGTAGAGTTTTCAAAGAACCAATGATAGGTAGCTCGGGATCTGACCCTGGAATAGGTCAAGAAAGAATCAAGGGAAAAAGTGAATGCATGGAAGAGGAAGCAAGAGAAACTCAGAAGGAGACACAAGACACAATGAAGACCAATCAGACAGAAGGACGCAACCCATGCAAACCCAAATCAAAACTGATACCCAAGGTGGTATTGGAGGATCCGCAGATGCAACTGTACAGGGATCAGATGAAGGTGCATGCACTAATCTGCAAATTTATGGGATTATGGCCCACCGAAAAAGTGTTGCGCAACTGGATCAAATATCATTGGAAGAGAAATGGGGAAGTGGAGCTCCATATGGTCTTGAAAGGATTCTTCACAGCAGTATTCATAAGCTTGGAGGACAGAGATAGAGTATTTGAAGGAGGGCCATACTTCCATGCATCAGCAGGACTATACATGTAACCATGGAAGGAGAATTTCTCCCCAGAAAAAGAGACCTTCAAAAAGGTATCGTTCTGGCTAAGACTCTACTCCCTACCCTTAGACTACTGGTTACCTTCCACTTTAGAAGCAATAGGGAATAAATTGGGGAAATACATAAAGACCGCAGAAGCCACCCTGAAAGGGAGATACACATCTTACACAAGAATATGCATAGAGATGGATGTATCGGGAGAACTCCCAGAAAAAATATGCCTCGAATTCAGGGATGAGGAATGGATCCAAAACATCGAGTATGAACAGATCCCCTTCCGTGCATAAGATTCCACGAACATGACCACCTGATTAGGGAATTCCCTCTTAATAAAAAGCAGGAAATGGAAAATCTCAAACCATAGCAGGATGATGATGGATTTGTTATTTACCAAACCATAGAAACAGAGCCAACAAAAAGCAAAGCAAAGCCCAGGCCAGAAACATCCCAAAGGTCTGGATTAGCCCAGAAGGAAGGGATGAAACCCATAAAGGGGAAGAGGCCAAGAAGGATATTGTAAAATCCCAGAAAGTGAGAGAACAAACACCAAATGAGCCCACCGATTGACCTAACAACCAGAAGGAACAAGGAATTTGTGCAACTCCGATGGAAGGAAAAATCAGATGCGATAACACCCCCATGCAAGAAGCAGAGGGAGAGGTGGAAATGACACTAAGCGAAGTAGGCACAAAAGATCAGGAACTCAAAGACCTGGTGGAAAGGGAAGGGATAGACCTCACGAACATACTGGAGCAATGGAAAAGGCAGGGAGTAGACAATGTACCAACATAGCAACTTGACCGCATCCAATACCTGTTTCTCCTAAGGGAGGAAGAGAAAGCAAGAGGCCTAAAGTGTTCACACGGGGAGATTGGACACATGGGAGTCAAAGCCAGTGATTTACAACCACAACTCTCACCCAAACAGATGCATAGGAAAAAAGGCAGGAAATCCAATAGTGTAGCCCTGTAGGAGCTTGGAGCGCTATTGATCAACTCAGGTAAGATAAAAAAAAATCTTCCCCAACTCCCCCCCGCATGTTTAAGTGAAGGTTATCACTTGGAATATAAGAGGCCTAAACAGCCCAAGAAAACAATGAATCCTTAGGAGTAGGCTAAACCAGGAACAACAGGATCTCTTCTTTATTCAAGAGACCCAGTGTAATACAAAAATAATGGAAAAAACCAGTCAACAACAATGGCACAAGTACAATATGGTGGGTATTGGCAGCCACCAAATGGCAGGAGGCATCCTCACCCTGTGGAACCCACAAGTGATAAGACTAATAATAGTCAAAGCAATAAGGCATACCCTTATGGCCCTCATGCAACTCATTGGGAACACAAAGGATATTTTTTGCACTAATGTGTATGGACCCCAGGTGTCAGAGGATAGGAGAGGTCTGCTAAGAGACCTAGTGGATCTCAAAAACCAAGCCAACAACCTGCATTGGATCCTAGCTGGGGATTTCAACATCATTACGTCACTTGCAGAGAAAAAAGGAGGGACAAAAAGATTGTATAGAGATGCAGAGGAATTCTCAAAATTCATAGACACCGCGGAAATGGTATATATGAAAACCAAAAATGGCCAGTTCACCTGGAACAATAAGCGAATGAGCCAGCATCAAGTAGCAACAATACTCAACAGATTCCTAGTGTGAGAATTAGTCATTATGCAGGGGCTAACCTTAGACTGCAACATCCTTCCATGGGGTGGATCTGATCACTGGCCAGTGCAACTAGAAGCAGGCTTCCAAACCACACCAAAGAACAGACCCTTCAGATTCTAGAAATTTTGTATGGAACACCCGACGTTCAAGGAAAATATCAAGCAATGGTGGAGTGAAGAGAAACGAGAGAAAGGGGAAAGGATGTTCAAACTCTACAAGAAACTAAAACATATCAAATATAGGCTCAAGGAGTGGAACAAGGAAACATTTGGGAATATAAACCAAGAGAAGAAAAACATAGAAGAAAAAATGAAAAAGCTCTAGGAAACCTACATTTTAGAGGGCTATAATGAGGAACGAAAAAAGGAGGAGATCCATATGACCCAGGAATGGGATGAGAGGTGCCAGCAGGAAGAAACTCTCTAGTGACAAAATTCCTGGATCATATGGCTAAAGGAGGGGGAAAGGAACACCAAGTTTTTTCATTGAACAACCATTTCCAGAAGAGCCCACAACAAAATCTTGAAGATAAGGGACCCGAATGGCATAGAAAGAGAGTCCCATAAGGACATAGAAAAAACTCTGGTAAACCACTTCCACGGGATAGCCAAGGAACCTAACCAAGATAGAACGGAGGCCATACAAAAGGTGATCCAACATATCGCTCACCTGGTAACAGAGGAACAAAACAACAACCTGAACAAGCCTATTGCGGAGGAATAAGTAGCCCAAGCACTCTAGGAAATGCCCAATGGAAAAACCCCAGGCCCAGATGGGTTAACAACAGAGTTCTTCAAATCTTGTTGGGAAGTCGTCAAATAGGATGTCTATAGAGTAGTGGAAGACTTTATAAGGTCAGCCTCCAACTTGAAAGCACTAAATGATTCTTTGATTACACTCATCCCCAAAGAAAATGAATCCAAAAATCTTGATCGGTACAGACCAATAGCATTGTGCAATGTGGTGTATAAGATCATTTCCAAGGTTATAGCTAATAGATTGAAACCACTACTACCCACACTGGTATCGAAGAGTAGGTGGGTTTCGTCGAAGGAAGGCAAATCATGGAAAATATTATCCATTCCCATGAACTGATCCACACCCTGAAGCTTCAGAAAAGAGGGGGAATGATAATACAATTGGACCTAGCAAAACGCTACGACAAAATCAGCTGGCACTATATGGTCAGGACCCTGCAAGCCTGCAGGTTCATCCAACACTGGATCCGATGGATATTAAACCTAGTATCCACAACAATTTTCTCGCTACTAGTGAATGGATCCCCTGCCAAACCTTACTAGATCACGAGAGACATCAGATAGGGAGACCCGCTATCCCCCTTCTTATTCATATTAATGATGGAAGGAATCAGTCGAAGCATAAAAGGCGCAATCGCAACAGGGGAAATAAAAGGTATCAAACCTTATGAGAATTTCCCAACTTCCACTCACCAACAGTTTGTGGATGATACCTTACTTCATGGAATTCCCACAGTCAAGGAAGTGGAATCCTACAAATGAATCCTATATGAGTTTGGGGAAGCCTCGGGGGAAGAGATAAACTAGTCCAAATCAATGATCTTCTTCTTTAACACCAACCCATCTATACAAAGGAATTTAGCCAACATCGTGGGTTTTGAACACAAAACCCTCCCAACCAATTACTTAGGCATCCCTTTGACAGACAAAGCCTACAAGCTGTCAAATTGGGAAGGAATAGTCAACAAGCTACAAGACCAGGTAAAAAATTGGACTTTCAAATCCCTCAACCTGGAAGGAAGACTTATCCTAACCAAGTTAGTTCTGCAAGCTATCCCAACCTTTATGGTGACAATTTTCCTAGCCCCTAAGGGAATTCTACAAAAATCATGAACCATACAAAGGGAATTCCTGTGGCGAGGAGCAGAACCAAGGAAAAAATGGGCATTGGTGGCTTGGGAGAAGGTGTGTAAGCCAAAAATAATTGGAAGCCTTGGGATACATGACCTGCAAGTGACCAACGATGCCTATGGTGCTAAGCTCTGGTGGCGATGGGTCAAAGAAATGACAACGCCATGGGTCAACCTATGGAAGGAAAAGTATGGCCCACACATTAGCAACTAGGGCAAAATCCGCTTTAGAGGCACCAGAGAAGGGTCTACCATCTGGAACTTCGCCTGGCACAAAAATAACTGGATCTAGACACACAGCTTTTGGGAAATAAGGAATGGTAGAACCACCCAATTATGGGAGGATGCCTGGCAACAGGAACCCATAATGGAACAACTAGGCTGGGAGGAACTCAAACAGGAGATGATGGCGCAAGGAAAAACTCGAGTATACCATTACTGGAAATAAGAAACAAATCGCAACAAATGGAGAATCTGGAACACTCTCACCCCACAGACTAGAGACCAGACCACAACAGTAGTTAAAGAGGTGGAGGAGGAATTGGGGAGATGGAAAATTGTAGTCACGGATGGAAATGATCAGCTGAGATGGGGGCACAAAAAAGGCAGTGAATTCAATCTTAAATAAGTATGCCACTACATAGAAAACTAGGACCAATATGATTCGACGCATCAATGGGACAAGACCTAGAACAATCCCCAATGGACAAAAATAAAAAGATTCCAATGGCTAATACTACACAACCGAATCCTAACTTGGGATAACCTATAAAAGAGAGGTTTCATAGGCCCTTCAATATGCCACCTATGTGAAGAAAAGGAGGAAACAATGAAACATCTCCTGGATGAATCTCCCTACACAACAGAATTATGGGACTGGGTGGCCAACATTTTCCGTCAGTCTAATAGGATCAAAGGAGGTATCTCCGCAACTATAAACACCTGGAAGGAAAACTACAGCGACAACAAAGAGGTGAATCTCTATTGGACCTTCATCCCTGGCATGATCATTTGGTCAATTTGGAAGGAACGAAACCAACACATCTTCAAGAACCAAAGTTGGAAGGTTCAAAATATCAAGGAAACAATAATAACCATGACAAGAGAAATGATATAGAGTCGTAACCCCCAAACAGGCGGAGCGAAACCCACATATTGAGATATTAGAATTATAGAGGCTTTCGATTTGGAAGGAGGACACAACCCTGAGTAGGTGAGACGGGTGCCGCAACTACGTTTAGGTGAGAGCAATTGGAAACCACCACCAGAAGGCTCCCTCAAGCTAAATTTTGATGGGGCGTCGAAGGGTAACCCAGGACGAACAAGTATGGGGGGAGTAATTAGGGACAGTCAAGGAAAAATTATCTGACTGTACACTGGAAGTCTGGGGAACTCAACAAACAATGTTACATAATTTGGAGCACTCGAGACAGGCCTGGAGATACTACACAGGGAAAGAATGAAAAACGTAATAGTGGAAGGAGACTCCATGTTTGTCATCAACACAGTAAGGAAACTCCAAAACGACACCAAAGTGAGGAAAATATAGAGGCACTGGTGTTTAGCGTACTATCTGTAGAACATTCAAGAGAATTTGTGGACATGGATCATAGTGGAGTTTCTTTGGGTCTGAAGGTCGGCAAATGGACTCGCAGATAGAATTGCCAATGAAGGGGTCGGCAAGGAAGGATCAGAGTTGGACGCCACATGGATTAACATAAAAAATGGCTAGTTTCAGACAGACTGAACCCAACTAGTGCCAAAGGATTATGATGATAGCCAACGTATGGATGAACACATCGAGGTTGGAGGCACATAATTAAATGAAGGGAAAGTAGGATCCAGGCTGAATCCTTTAGGCCACCTTTTAAACACGGGCTACAATGCAGATCACAGTCACACCGCAAGAAGGGGTACGACACCACAGTCCTGCCAATAGAATGAAGTACAGGGGTTGGCCGTGGGAGAAAGGAAAGGGTAAAACACAACCAACAAAATACGAAGACCAAATGAATAGCCCAAGGGCAGGAATGGGTACACCTCATCCATGCACAGGCCCTAAGGGAGGAAATGATAGGAGAATAGAGTGCAAGGCAAAATATTGGCACGAGAATGACGACAGTGTTCCCAAGCACACAAATTCAGAAACAGAGAGAAAGGACCGAAAGATACACCTTTACAAGAGACATATGAGAACCTGTATAAGATCACATCTGGGGAAACTCTATAAAATACGAAGCATCAAGGATAGCGGCAGAAATCACAGAGACCAGGAAGGGGAGAGTATTAATAGAGAAATAAATCGTGACAAAAGCCACAACTTTCAAGTAAATATGGTAAGGACGAAGAATACCCAGAGTAAGAGGGGCCCCCAAGGGGAGAAACTCCTAACAAGAACCTATAAGATCACTAGGATGGAACAGGCGGCTAGAGATGCCAAAGGCACCTTCCTTGAGTAGGTAGATACAAAGGGTAAAGTAGTCATTGAAAGGTGGGAGTGGGAAGTCAACACCAAGTGCCAGGGAAAATCCTAGGCGGAACTCATCCAAGAAGCAGATGGGATAAGGGACCCAGTGGCCACACAGCCCAGGAAAAATCTCTACCAAAAAACGGTGGAGGAATCTTGATGCAAAAAAATGTTGATAATCAAGCTGAAAGAAAACAGGAATGAGACCAACAAGATGGAAAATCGAGGCCACAACAAGGAAATTAGAGAAATACTAAGCCGCCTCAGCAACTTGGAGGCCAGTGCAAGAAGCATAGTAGAGGACCAAAGGAACCAAAGATAAAAAATAGAACGACTCGCTGGACAATTCCAACTCTACCTTCACTATGTCCACCACATGGACATCACTCAAGTCGACCGACGTGGAACACCAACCAACATCAGAAGCACGCGCATGGTGGAGCAGAAAAAGGAGAATGAGGTAAGGAAGGAAGGAGATGAAAGCCATCCAATCCTCTTTGAATAACGCATCATCGACTCAAGATCATTTTGTGTATCAGTATAGGAACAACCCATGTTATATGTTTCCATTTGTATGTATTTCATATGGTATAGATTTTCAAACGAACTTATGGAGATTGGGCCGGTCTCCCCAGGTGGCGGTCCATCCATCCCCTCACTTATGTTAGATAGAGAAAATGTGGGACCCCTGATCTGGTTTCCTGTTGGAAGATCATGGGATACCCCTCAATCCCTTTTNATTGTATTAATTAATTAATACTTTGCTAAAGTATAAATATAATAAGTAATACATTAATAATAAATTAATACAACCACTTTATTAAAGTACATTGAGATAATGTGGTTATTTTCATGACATTGCGATGGAGGGGCTAAGTTTGTGACATTGCAACAACATGAAATTTCTATCACATTATGATGACATGATATTTGTGCCACATTGGATGACATGGATATGTTCATAGCATTGAAACAATAAGATATTGTTTGTCACATATTGATGACAATGGGGATATTGTGACGACAAGGCTATGTTCATCCCATTGTGATGAGAGGACATTTAAGTAAAAAGTGGCTATGTAATGAGCATAAATGTCGTATGTTCATGGTATGTCATATGACTATGTGATGAACATAAATGTCATGTGTTCATGACATTGCGACGATGAGGCAATGTTCATGACATTGCGACGATGAGGCTATGTTTATCGCATTGCGACAATAGGGTTATTTTCATCACATTGCAATGGAGGGGCTAAGTTTTTCACATTGAGAAAAAGGATATTTGTAGCACATGATGATGACAGGATATTTGCATCACCTTGCGATGAAAGGGCTATGTTAATCACATTGCAATGACATGATATTGTTTGTCACATATTAACAACGATGGGGCTATTGCGATAATGGGGATATGTTCATCACATTGCGATGATAAAACATTTAAGTAAAAAGTGGCTATGTGATGAACATAAATGGCATATTCTAATTATATTCTATATGGCTATGTGATGAACATAAATGTCATATGTTCATCACATTGTGACGATAGGAAATTTGTTTTGACAACGAGGCTATATTCATCACATTGCGACAACATGACATCGTTCATCACATTATGACGAGATGATATTTACATCACATTGCGATGACACAACTATGTTCATTACATTGCAACGACGAGGTTATGTTTGTCACATTATGAAAATATGGTTATGTTCATCGCATTGTAACGATGAGGCTATGTTTGTCACATTGCGACAATATGGTTATGTTTGTCACATAGCTACAATATGATTATGGCCAGGCATGATCATCTATGCGATGAAGATATATGTCATATGTTCAACACATTGTGACGACAGAGCATTTATTTTTATGACAGGGCTATGGACATAACATTACAACAACAAGACATTGTTTGTCACACTATCACAAGAGGATATTTAAGTCACATTGCGACAATGCATATATGTTCATTACATTGCGATGATGAGGGTATGTTCATCAGATTGTGATAATATGGTTGTGTTCATCACATTGTGACAATGAGGCGATGTTCATCACATTGCAACAATATGGTTATGGCCAGGCATGATCATCTATGGACAACAATTTTCAAACATGGTTAACCATTGTCAACCATGGTCAACCACAATCAACCATGGTCATGGTAAACCAAGCTAAAACGTAGTTATGATCATCAAATTGTGAAAATATGGTTATGTTCATTGCATTGTATGTTCATTGTACAATATTATGTTCGTCACATTGCGAGAATATGTTTATTTTCTTCATAGTGTGATGATGGGGCTATATTCGTCACATTGCGAGGACAAGATATTTGCATCACATTATGATGACTATATATTTTCATCACATTGAGATGATGAGGCTATGTTCATAACACTACAATGACATGATATTTTTTGTCACATATTGATAACAACGAGGCTATGTTCGTCACATTGTGAGAGTATGATTATATCCATCTCATTATGATGACAAGGCTATGGTTCTCACATTGCGACAATATGGTTATGGCCACGCATGATTATCTATGGACAACAAATATCACACATGGTTAACCATTGTCAACCTTGTTCAACCATAGTAAACTATGGGCATGGTCAACCAAGGTCAAACGTAGTTGTGTTCTTCACATTATGACAATATGTTAATGTTCGTCACATTGTATGTTCATCGTATAAGGCTATGTTCATCACATTGCGACAACATGGTTGTGTTTGTCATAGTGCGATGATGGGGATATGTTTGTCACATTATTAGAACAAGATATTTCCATCACATTATGATGACTAGATATTTACGTCACATTCTGATGACGGGGCTGTGTTCATAAAATTACGACAACATGATATTGTTTCTCACATGTTGACAATGAAAGGGCTATGTTTGTCACACTGTGACGATATGACATTTTAGTAAAGAGTGGATATGTGATGAACATACATGTTGTATTTTCATTGTATGTCGTATGGTTATGTGATGAACATAAATTTCGTATCTTCATCGCAATGCAACAACATGGCATTTATTGCGAATAGGAGGATATGTTCATCAAATTACGATGATATGACACTGTTTTTCACATTACGAAGATAGGATATAATTTTCATGGCATTACAATGATGAGGCCATGTTAATCACATTGTGACATCGAGGCCATGTTCATCAGAATGCGACGTCAAGGTTATGTTATTGCAACGATGAGGCTATGTTCATCACATTAATAGAGAATCATCTTGAAATTTGTAGATGATGAATTGTACTTGTTCTAAGGACATTAATAACAAATCTACTTGATTTTTTCTTCTTCTAAGGAAATTCATAGAAAATCATTTATAGAAAATCATTGATAGAAAATAATTTATACTTTTTATAAGAAAATTAATAGCAAATCATGATGAGTTCCAACTTTATACTCTCAATTGGAAGAATTACAACTTTTACTAAAGTAGGATAAAACTATTTCACCTAATTTCAAGGATACTATTACAAACTTGTAGCTTCTAAATTTTCTCAATTTCGTGCATATTTTTTTTGAAATACTAAACTCCAAATCTCACAATAGGTGGGGAAAAAATGCATTAAATTAGTCAATTTATTTTAAGAAAAAACAAAATTTCTAGTTTTACAATTGTTCTCTATATCCAAAAAAACTTTGCAATTTCTCTTAATTAATTTTTACAACATTACACTTGTTACAAGAGAAAAACTCTCTATGGCCAAGGGTAAACCACAACAAATAGGTATGACTGCAAAAATCAACTCAATTCCAACATGTGCTATATAACTAATGTGCAATACGAGGAAGAAGCCTACCTCGATCCAATCGTTTGATGTCGTTCCACCATTGAGCACTTTGACCCAAATCCTTACACCTGCAAGAGGTTCTCAACAAACAAGCGATGCAAGTATATAGTGACAATATATAAAATGAGTTAGCACATCAGATAGCACAATCCATTAATAAACATTACAAACATGCCCATGGATAATAATCATATATTCACAAGATATTGATTGGACGGGAAAGGAGTATTTCTATTGGTAATTGATCAACAAAAGTATCAACATTACAGACTTTTGTGTCAGTACAGTTCGAAACCAATGAACCAAGTTCCTTCCAATTGGGTCTCCACCACCTCAATCCTTCACCAAAGGAAAGCTCATAGCAAAGAGATAAATAGATTCTCTTGACAATAAGGGAACAACTTGGGGGCTGAACACTATGTTCAGACTTGAGGGGCAAAGGGATGCAGACTCAATATGAAATAATTTCTCCAGAGTAACTTTTCTCTCAAAGTTGAATGCTTTCTCTCTCTCTTTCCATAGTTCGAAATTGTTCTCTTATAGCCTCCAGAATGAAACTGAAGGGCTGAGTCAGAATGTTTCCAGTATATGGAAGGCCAAAGATCAGAGATCTTCTGTCATGACATGTAAACCTGACCTCATTTTGTATTTTCTGGCACAAATCCCGATATATGCGAGCTGTAGTGGAGCATCAAGCATATACGCATCTTGCAAAGAAGTTAGAGAGCGTATATGTGGAAAAATGTATGTTTTAGCTATGGATTCATCAAAAAAGGGATGATAAGTTTGCATAGGAAATGGGAAAAGGCCCTCTGTGAAAGATAGCAATGGTGAGGCAAATATTTCAATAACATATGCCACCTAATGTGTGAGATCATAGGAGTATCTGTGATGGCCGAAATACATTATAAATAACCCAGAAGTGGAGTGGTAGAGAACCAGTTGGACGAGCTCAATTGCTCATTACACTATGTACTGAATTTGAATACATGGCTTCCAAGAATACAATGCAGATCCATGTGGAAAATATACCAACAAGTTCATGGCCATGAGTAGGCAAATATAAATGTGGTTACATGCCAATAATTGTCATAGTCACGAACAAGGCCCAGTGAAACCAGTCTGAAAATGAATCTGAAGATATTTGTATACCATGGAGTACAATCTAATCTCCCATGATCGCTGAAGTCAAATAGGTACTGGTCTGATGAAATGGAAGAAACAACTCAGGGAAGTTGTGTCTACAAAGTGATGTCTTCGAGTCTTCAATGCAATCCGCCAATGGTGCAAGTCTACATCATGTGAATAAATGAGTTGAGGTTGAACATGATGATACATCGTTTGATTACCGATCATTGAGGTATACCATTAAAAAATGTGAGACAACCTACCAATGACGAAAGTAGGTATCAAGGAACCGAGTACATCTCTACAAATATGAATGAAGGAGCTAGTGTCAAACATTTGAGAGATCCATTGATTAGGAGACATTGATGTATTCCCATTGGTCAATGGCGAGAGAGCCTGCCACTAATGACTACAAACCTCAAGGTACTCATAAAACTCTAAGTCTCATATCCAGAATACATGAGTTGAATTCGATGGGAAGAGACCCGCTGAAAGGAGAAAATTAAGGCATCTCTCATTAGTCAACCTGAGGAGCAAAGCATAAGCTTCATGATTTGGTGGATATCGTACGAAGAACATGTTCATGAACCAATGACCCTATGTGTCTTTCACGTGTGCCAAATGCAAGTGGGACACGAAAAAGACCCTTTGAATAGCAACCAATGATGAAAACTGCTGACAAAGGTGAGGAAACCACCAATAAGGCTAATGGAATCCAAGACACTGCATGAATCCAAAAGTGTGAATAGATGTCTTTCCATTGAACATAAGGGAAACCACCCAGTCAACAACCCATGATGAAATGTTGATTGTTGGGTTCAAGGTGACCTGCCAATGATGAAAGTAGGGCCAGGGTTCATCATAAGACCAAAGTATCATGTGATTCTGAGACAAACTGAGGGTATGGCTGACATGCAAAGTCAATATTTCTAAGGAGTGGTCGACATAGGTTGATAGACTTCCTTTGAACAAGAGCATGAGACATACGGTGGACTCTGGCAGCATAGACTTAGTGATTTGACAATTAGATGCAGGAGGCATCCATAATGTTCTCTATAGTGGCTGGAATATTAACCAGTTAGTAGAGAAAATTATGTAATGAGATCAACTTCCTAAGGCCATGCTAAACCAAAAATTATGATGATGCAAGGACTCAATAAATTTGTGATATGTTCAAAGGTGACACGGCTACTGCCAATTACAATATAGTACTCCCTTCCCGCCCGTTTTTTTTTTTTTCTTCATAACAATTGAATGCTATGATACAAAGGAGGGAATGAGTGTCGCAAGTAAGAAAAACTAGTTCTAGCAGTGGAACGTACCTATGCTCAATGCAAGGAAATGCATGCAGGAGATGGACACTCAGGGTGATGTTCCTTCCAGGGTATAGGGTGTCAAATTGTGAAGGATATAAACAAGGTTCTGCTTGGTTGATGATGTAAACTGCTTGGGCAATGGTTTATAATGCAAAGCGAGAAGTGGCTAAAGGCTCATTATTGCAAGCAAGGACATGAGATGCAATCAAAATTTAACGCCAAAAAATGTCCTTTTTATATCTTTTAGTCTACTTGGTGTGAAAAAGGGGTAAACTTGTGCCAAATAGACGTCTTTTCAAATCCAATTTATGAGTGTGATAGAAACAAGTTCACTTGGTGATATTTTCCATTTTTGATAGCGAGTTGGAAAAGAGCTTAACTAATACTCATGATCTTTCAAATCCAATTTTAACAAGTGTGAAAGGGACAAGTCACTGGGTGATCTTTTCAATTTTTAATAAGGAGTCGAAAAAGAGCTTAACTAAGACTCGTTTTAGAAATGCTAGGCGGCAAGACACGAGGGAGGCCAAGGCTCCCGTGTGGACCTTATGTGGAATGTCGGTATCTTGGGAAGAACCAACACAAGCTCGGGAAGACCCAAAGCTCTCCAAGTCAACGAGGACAAAGTTCTAATGGAGGGTATCGTCTCTTTGTTATATCGGATAATGTCTCTTCCTGGAAAAGACATAGGCGGAGGTATTGGATACCTCAAGAGACCATCCCAATCAAATGGAACCTCGTTAAGACTTGGAGGGAGAGAAATCGGGAAGAGTAAAACTCTCTCTTCTTCAGAAGGTGAAGTACTAGAAATGATAAAGACATGGAATAGAAGGTATAGAACCAGAATCATAAGAGGGGGATTGACCAAAAATTGCATTGGTGCGACCACTTCCTTAGACTTGTCACTTTCCAAGAGAAGAGTGGGGTCGACCAAAAATTACATCGATATGACCACTTCCTCAACCATTGGTTGAATAGGATGGGAGAGCACAAGGTCAAGAGGTGCATCACCCCCAAAAAAAGGACTGTTTTTGGTCAAATATTGCATAGACACGACCATTGGTTGAACAATATGTGAGACAAAAAGGTCAAGAGACACATCACCCCCGAACATAGGAGAGGTGTCGGTCGAGGATTGCATCGACATGATCATAGGTTGTGCGGGATGTGAGACAACAAGGTCAAAGGATGAATCAACCCCTAAAGGAAAAGGGGTGTCATCCGAAGATTGCATCGACATGACTGTTTTATCAACCAAAGAAGGAATAGAGTGTTATGAAACCATAGATGCCTCAGAACCTGAAGGGCCCTTAGGTGAGCCCCACGCTTCTGGTATCCCAGCAGTAAAAGGACACAAACGAGTAAGGTGACTTCCTTCACAAGTCCTGCAAAGGAATCTAGGCTTACGCCTGAGACGTCTAGGCTATTGGATATGTGTTATATTCTTTTCATGGGTGTGTGTGTGGGTGCATCAGATACGACAAATGCATGTGTGGGCAGTTTTTTGCTATTTTTAGTGGCTTTGTAAATTAATCCCGGATTAAGGGATTAGGGTTTTGGTATCTATGAAATACCTAAAAACATTGTATATATTGTATGGTGAATGGTGAAATTCGATATAATGAATATAAGAAATGTTTTCCCGGTTGAGGGTTTCCGGTATAAAATCTTTGTGTACTCTGTCTATGAGCCATTGATTAATTTATGTATTTCTTAAGAATCTATATGCATTTCTTTACTTAGTAGGTTTAAAACTTATATGTGGTATCAGAGCTCATTTTTGGCTTCAGAGGGATTCCTTTGTTGTTGAGGGTTTGGCTCGGTCTTGATAGATCAAGTTTATCTTGGGTCTATGATAAACATGGGTTTAGTGGGAGATTTTGCAGTGGA
Source organism: Picea sitchensis (assembly GCA_010110895.2). NCBI lineage: Eukaryota > Viridiplantae > Streptophyta > Pinopsida > Pinales > Pinaceae > Picea > Picea sitchensis. Next base: position 192,097 of record SNQJ01S0060414.1, read on the forward strand.
GATTTGAGTAAAGAAAGAGGAATGGAAAGCTCATCTAGAATCAAGATAGAGAAGTTCAACGGTAAAAACTTTGAGCTATGGAAGCTCAAGATGGAGGACCTTCTAGTAGACAAAGAATAATGGATCATTGTGGATCCTGGTACATAGCCTACTGGTACACTGTCTACTAGCACACATGCTACTGGTACACAACCTACTAGTACACAA
>SNQJ01S0060414.1:213498-242547 GCA_010110895.2 Picea sitchensis
CAACTATTCATTGATCAGTGATGGTTTCACCAATCAGTCTGATCTGGTTCACTATTCCCATGACTCTGGTCATGAACTGATCCACTGTTTCAGACTCTGTCATCCTGAGAGTCTCGAATTATGTCCACAAGGTTTGCAGTTTAACTGTTTTGACCCTGTCATTTCCTTGGTAGGAAGATTTGAGGATATCCCTGGCCTGTTTGGAAGTACCAGCACCTGTGATCTTCGAGAAAATCGAATCATCTACAGAATTTTGAATCCAGAATTTCGCTTTGTTTTCTTTGGTCCTCATAGTTGCCTGAGAAATTCTCTGTGCATTTGTCATGGCAGTGAGGGTGGCTGGATCTGGTTCCACATATCCGAGATCCACTGGTTCCCAGCACTCTTGTGCTTGCAAGAACGACCTCATTCGTAGAGACCAAAATTTGTAATTCTTTCCCAAAAGAATCGGACCCTGAGTTGGTCCTAGATTGCTAGACGACGCCATATAAAAAAAATTGCTGAAAAAATAGAGGGAAAAATTCGTATTTACCTCCGATCTCAGAAACGCCGATTTGCTGATGGCTGATGGGAGCTTATCGGTCTTGAATTGGCCCTTGGTCTCCTAGCAATGTGACCACACGCCTTGTGATAAAGCGCTATGGGATTTTCCCATTTTTACCTTTCAAAATGCCGAAACGCGAAAAATTTGCCTATGGACTTTTCAACGGTCCAGATCTGCTGATGATCAGACGGTCTAGATCTTATCGGGATTTCACGAATCAGGATTTCGCGAATTCTGATGTCGAGGTTTTCTTACTCCTCGATTCCCAGATTTCCTATTTTCCGATGGCGGTTCCTTTCGGTACTTTTCCTGATCGCTTTGATCGCCTCCACGCGTCCTACCAGATGGATGGTCCTGATTTCTCCTCGGGATATCGCGATTTGAAATGTTCCAGACTTTTCATCTCCTGGATCCGTGATTTTCCGAATCCTGTAAAGCCGATGAACTCTCTTATCGGGATTTTTTCGAAAGCCTCGATCTCTGCCACGTGTCCTCAACTGATGGACGGCTCAGATCTACATCGGGGATTTCACTGTAAAGAAACCCGATCACTTGTTCTCAGGATTCTCGATTTGCCGAATCCCAATATGCCGATGGGCTTTTCCTTTTTGGGACTTTTCCCGAGCCTTCGGATTTATGCCACGCGTCCGGGAATGATCGACGGTTCTGAGTCCTCCTCGGGATATCGTGACTTGCGATGACCAGAAATGCTGTCAACTTGAAACTCCAAATGCCGATACACTGACGGCACCCTCGATGTCCGCCACGTGTCCAGGAGATATGGACGACTGAGATCTGATCGGGATTTCATGTATCGCGATTTCGCGAGTTGCGATGTCAAATTTCTTTGACAACTTGAAACCCCGAATGTTGATATGTCGACGGGCACTATGATGTTCACCACGTGTCTGGACAAACGGACGGCTGAGATCGTATCGCTATATCGCGTATCCCGATTTCGCGAGTTGTGAGGTCCCATTGCAATGGTCTTTGAAAACCCCGAACTCCAAAATGTCGATATGACGATGCGTTGATCTGCTTCCACCTGTCCTCTGAAAGGGACGGCTGTGATCATTTCTGGATTTCGCGATTTCGCATATCAGAGTTTTTGGAGAGCAGATTCTTTCGCTCATCCAACTCCCAATTCTCGATTTTGCGATGGAATAGGATCTCGCCACGTGTCTCTTGATGGACGGTCAAGATGACGTCGGGATTTCACGACTTTATAAGTCGAAATCACTCCTGTGCGTTCTAGAGGGTTAAACCTCGTGCACTTTCTCACTGATCCAACGGTTGTCGGTCCTTTGCGCAAGATCTGACGGCTGAAATGCTTTCGCCTTTTCTGCGCTCTCCTTGTCCCTTCTGGACTCGTTTCCCGCCTCGAATTTGTGCACAGGACGACTCTTATGGCCTCAGTGGCTGTTCTTTTCACCTGTTGAAGAAAGATTTGTGAATATTTCAAAGATTTGAAAGAAATACACGAATTCTTCGTTATCTGTTACATTCTTTGACAGATTGAGCGATTTCTTGAAATCTTTAAACGATTCTGCCTTTCGCATGAATCTTTAACAATTTGGAACATTTTCTTCGAGTTCTTTAAGAGAACTCTCGTTCTGCAACTCTCGTGCATCAATCTTCGACGATTCTTGAAAAAAAAATTACAAGAATCTTTATTGTTTCTTCTTCTGCGTTCTCTTCATCCAGGATCTTTCAAGCGTTGTACGCTCTGCTTCCTCCGCAAGATTCATACGACGATCTTTTAAAGAGTATTACGAACAACTCTCCAAGCCTTGTGAAAAGACTGTGTCGCGTGCTCTCAATATCCGTGAGGCTCTACGCTGTGAGGATCGAGTTTCTCTCCGAGCTTTGTGAAGAGGCTTACTGTTGTAGCTCTGATACCATGATAAATTGTGGAGCAAAGAGAAATGCAGAGAGAAGAGAATAGAACATTATATTTAAATGTATGAAGAAGTACAGAAAGTACAAAACGTAGAGAACCCCATTACAATGCACGATGGTTGAGCTATATATGCTCAAGCAAGACAAAATTAGAAAGTACAACTGTCCAGTACAACTGGCAGTGTACGGTCATACTATTGAGGGTACAATATATTTAACATTTCCATGAAACGCTTCAAACCCATGAAAACATGGCCAACTATGAGACCTGATATGAGGGGCAATGAGATTGAGGTATTGAGGCGTGAGGTAGTGTTTCTTAATCACCCAAAAGTGGCAATAAGTTAGATAGGAAGTAATTTCTTAATATGATTAAGTAAATGTGAAAAAGTAAACAAGGTTAAATGATGCATTCATAAATGCAAGGAAGTTATGAATATTAAATATCATTCATTGATTTGAGTGTAAGACGAAGAATATGCCAACATGTTTTATTGTTGGCCATCCGATTGAAATCTATAATTAAAAGGTTCATTAAACCATCGATTCCAATAGGGGAGACACCTACCAGCCTAACAAAAGGTCAACTTACTTTTCTCGATATTTAACAACTAAAGGTTAACTTGCTTTTGTCGATATTTATAGACTTGGTCATATTAATTTGCTAGGACATAGGTTTTTGCAGTTGTATTAATGTGACTCTTCAAGATAATCTTTTGTATTACTTAACTTTAAAGATTATTATTTTGTATTATTAATTTTAAGGAGAATCATTTTAAAGGATTTTAAGTATTTTTCAACTATATATTTCACATAATTATAATATTTTAAATGAAATGTAGTGAGATGCTTATCATCTATATATATAATGTGATATTTGTTTATCATTGTAGTATATAGTTTGGGTATATTTTATTTATGTTAAAAATTCATTTTCAATTGCTAAAGATATAATTATTATATTTCTATATTTTATACTATAAGCTAAATCATTTTTTTTTTATGTATATGATTAGCATCATTGTTAAAAAAATATCTTTTAGGTTGGTTGCCCTACTTCATGATAAACTATGGTTAACTTATTCACATATTTTTATCCATACTATCACAACTCTAGAGGACGTCTCATCAAATCTTGTGATTGTTCAACTCCTGAGGGTGTGAGACACCACGAAAGTTCTCTCTTGCTTGCTTGGAATACCAATAATACTTCATCCAAACTACACCTCTTCAACTAGAGAATATCTGTACTTCGTTCTAGGCTATCGGCAAGTCATACTCCTACTCTAGTGTAACTCTTGCTTACTTAGACAATTGTTAACACAATTTAACACTTAGTCTTATTTAATCATTCATTCATGAACATGATAATCTAAGAGAACAATTGTGGAACAAATGAAGAAAAACGCAAAAATAGTGCGGGCGATACAAACCATACCTACCTCCCGACCAATTATTTGTTATTGTGAAATAGTTACAATAAGATCAATAATGTCTCGGTTTACAAATTAGACAGAGTCACATGACTTGCCTCACCTCACCAAGGCACTCATAAACATATTCATCACACCAAGACTCTTTACCGCAACTATCTCTGCAACCACCTGCGATGCACTTCAGATATTCTCACAAGCATAGACTTGTTATCATGTATACTTTCACAAAGATAACACGGATTATAGTTATGGCTCACACATGCCTCCAGATACATTTGTTTCTATACTTACTCAAAACCTCCCAAAGCGTCTAACTCTTGGCTACCTCTCTTCCATCTTGACAACTCTACCTTAGTTCATTTCCTCACAATTGCCTCAAACTTGTTCTCTAAATCTCTTGCCCAAAATGCTTTATTCCTTCTTTTGGTGGTGTGCCCTTGCTTTTATATGAACTCCAAGAGTTACTTGTGTGAAATGTCATGTATCTTGGGTTTGTCACATCCCTTTGTGAGGCCATGCTCAATAGACTCATCATGCCACTCTGTGTACCTAGTGCACCCATCCAAACCTGTGCGCCCATCAATCATTCATATCTTGGACCAACGCACCCCATCCTTAGCCATAAGCCACTTTCCTTTTGTTCTCTCTCATGCTGATTGTCTTCAATCCTTATGGGTGTGTCGATGGGGTCATCCAACCTCTTCTGTGCACCCATGTTGCAAAGGGAAAACGGGTCCACTCCTTGGATATACACCCAAGCTGCCCCACCCTTTCCTAAAAACAACCCAAGTCTATGTCAATCGTTCTCAGGAATGCAAAGTGTGTTCCCCCTTGGTATCCCCCGTCACCATCATGCACCCGAGGTTCTCCTGCTCACACCCAAATGTATTCATCTTCCCAACTCATATCTTCCTTTCTTATGCTCTTCGTCTTTTCCGTTGTCGAATCTTCCCAAGGAGTGCATGCACTCAGTGGGTTTCATGGGAAACATTACATCCTTCCCCACTCCAAGCTATTGTCATCCTCAACAACATCCATCAATATCCATGGTTTCTCTTCCTCAGATCACCACTCAACCACTATTGTCTCCTCAAGTGCTATCATCAAGGAAAAATCCCCTTAGGAAGTTACATGAATCCATGAAATGTCTCTTCTTGTTTACTTGTTGTTGCTTCCATACTTCAGTCTATCTACCCATTCTTCTGTGCATTGGATCCACTTGTGAATTCATCTTATTGGGTAGCTAGTCCAATCATCATGCCTCTGTCTGAAGAACTCACATCTTCACGTTCAAACATTATTTATTGTCTGCAAAATCATCACATATACAACACATCGCTTTCTCCAATTTGTCAAGTCACCCACTGTGTTCTCAAAAGTTTTCAACAAGGAACCTTCTCAAGGTGTCGTAATGGCATCACTGCATCCCACTGAGACAATGAGCCAACATTCCATAGTCCAATTTGAAGGTGAAGTGGGATGGTTGGTTGGGCCATCTCCATCATCTCCAATCTGTCACAATTCCATTGGTGAAGTGTCAACATACTTTTGCATTATGTACATAAGAAGTGGTACACTTGAACCTATTTTTCCTTCGCACTCCTCTATGATTCGTTCTAGTTCAGGGTCATACAAAAATTCACCATGTCCAATTTCCCTATAGGAGGATTTCTCCTCTTCCACCAATTTTGTTGCATCTCCCTCACATACACAAGATGGACCACATATAGTTTCTGCTCCTATTCAATGAACTTATCTGGCATCTTCATCTTTGTGATTTCCTCTAATCTTCTCTCTCATCAAATTTCAAATGAAAATTATCCAAGACATCCGCTCTCTTAGAAAGATCTCCAACTATCTCTTCAACATCGGAAAGCCTTCATTCCATCGACACGAGCTTCCTTTCATTCTCTGCATTAGACTATCCAACCATCACCCCCACATTGTCCAAGTTCATCCCCACAAGGTTTCCTTAATTGGTTGTCTTCAATAACCATCTACAAGGAAGATGTTATCACAGGATTTGTAGTTGTGCAAGGATCAACACAAGGTCACCAAATCTTGCATAACTACCAAGAAATACTTTTATTGTCACCCTAGTGAGAAAACCCCTCGTTTTAGTGATGAAGGAGGTCCACCATGGGTGAGACTTCGCCAATGACCTCAAGGGATCAAAGTAGTAAGTATTGAATCCAATCCTACTGCCCCTTTCTCGATCACCTAAGTCAAATGTCTATGTCTGTGAATTTGATGAGGTAGAATATGTTTTGGGTACCTTCCTAGAACAATACAAATTATAGCATATGTATGATGATTTCCAGATACCTATATGCATTTAGCACCTCAGAATAAAACATATAATGAAAATTGGTTATGGATGGTACACGATTACATTAGTATTTAGTTTATAACAACAATTATATTTTTGTAACAACAAGTAAAAGAGATCAAAATTAACAAGGAAAATTTAGCAGATACTCAATAGATCAATATCCAATTGTTCCAAGCAATTTTGAGTATATTTTACCCATATTAGAGCAATGTATCCAACAAATTAGCATATGCTAGTATGGATGTACTAGTAAAATTTTGCTACATTAGCAACATTATTAGTGAATTAGCTTAGATTAGAGTTAGCAAAGTTAGTGAAAATCTTTAGAGAATGAAAATAGAGAGTTGTTTGATCACTTTCATCACAAGAGAGCATGTAGATTAGTTCCTTAGGGATATGGAGTATTTTACAGCAACAATACAATATAATTTGGATATTATAGTGGAAATATATAAGAGGTAGGGTGTGAAATCTAAGGTGCTACCACATTAGCACCTTATATTTCAAGCCTTAAAGAAAAGGGTTTCTAGAGTGCAAGCACTTTTGGACTCTAGCAACCTTTTATCCCTTATTAAGTTCTTGAAGTAATAATCAAAAGTCTAGAATCAAACTCCTAAAGTTCTAGCACTTTAGGGATTTAGGAGCTTACCTCTAGGTAGGATTTCTTTTACAAATTATGGATGAATCTAGCCTTATCATAGGAGGAATCACTTATGCTCCTCTCTTAGGGTTTTTTCAAGCAACATTCTTCAATATGAACAAGTAAAATTTACCATAAGTATTCAACAACATGAAATGAAATTGCAGAGTTCTACTTACTTCACCAATATTTGACAATAACAAACCCTAATTGTGGCACATCCATCCAAAAATAATAAAGAATGATCAACACTTGTCCTCAAAAATATAGCGCATAAGCAAAAGAGCAAATAACCCCCAAAAGAGAGAACATTTTAGAAGTAGCTCTCACTTGTGTGAGGAAGAACATGATGAATAAATGAAATGTTAATGTGTATTTATGTGATCCCTCCTTGGCCTATTTGTCCACTTAATTTGTCAACATAAAAATAAAAGACGACTGACCCGCTCAAATTATCCCTTTAATAATTCAAATTTAATTCAAAATATATCCTTATAAGAAGGGTTACGTCATGCCCCTTTAAGGTGACGTTGAGCTCTAGGACATGATGTCAAGGCTAGAAATGTGGAATGTTGGGCCTCCAAAGGCCATGTGTCATTCTCCCATATGCCAGGGTCAATGCCAAATGCCTCATCCCATCAAATGAACATGCAAGCCCTCAAACCCTAGCCCCTAGGTGACGTCAAGGGCTAGAAGGGTGATGTCTAGGACTTCAAAGGCCATCATCCAAGTGTGGAAGGGTGGAGTCTCATCATTTAGTCATGCCAAGATGCCTCCAAAGGAAACACCCTCCATCATCAAGGTGCAATGCTCATCATCGAATGGTGCCCCAGATGTCAGGTATAACATCCATCCCATGGGAAAGGTCCTTCAAAGAAAATCAAGTACACCCTCCAAGGGTCCACAACTCGTATGAAGCATTCCAAGTAAGCCACATATAATACGAAAACCACCCAAAAATGTGCATCAAACCCCCCTTTTCAAATTAAAAACATGCTCAAAGACCTTATAATATTTTCAAATTTAGGTATGGGAGAGGTTTCAAGGTGCCCTATTAGGTCATCCAATCCCCAAGTCAAGGAATGTTTCCCAAGAGGACCCTATATAGGTTATTTGATGAGTATGAAGTGGATTGGGGAAATACTTCTAGGCATGGGGTTCTTGGCATACAAGGGTTTGTATTGTCTCAGTTATGGGTGCCTTTGTAGAGGGTGTGTTTTCCTTCATCTGTAATGCAGTATTTTTCCAAGATCTTTTATTATCATTAATTGATTAAGGTCGAAAACATTGAGTACTATGTGCATTGGAAAGTAAAGAGTACCACAATGCCACTTGAATCTAGAAACACACAAGGTGCCATATGCAATATAAATTAAGGGACACTGGAAAATGCATTTCCTAAACAAGCGAGACATTTATTAATTATGTGATTTCTTTTGCAGACCCTTCATTTTTTTGGAGAAGAATTTCATTGTTCAAAGGACCTCAGGGAGATAATATAGAAGAATAAAATTAATTTTTATCTTTTTCTAGCTACAACACCTATGGGCCTTTAGGCCATTCTTCCCATGAAATGAGGTATAATCCCTTCTTGGTTCAATGAGCCTATAAACCCAAAAGACGAGGAAATATAGGGGAAGAAGGATGGAAAGTGGTAGGTATGGATGGGGATGGTATGAGAACCATTCAAGGAACCACCCAATAACAACCCTTCTCCTGAGGGTGACCAACTTGGTAGAACACAATGACAACCACCAAGGTGAAATTAGGAAAAATGTATAATTTCCAAGAAAATGTTTTATAATCAAGGAAGGATTCTTTGCAACATGTTCAAATGATTCAAATAATAAAGTGACACTTACCATGACACCATAATTGTCACCTCATGAAGCAATATATGTTGTCTTCTAGGACTAGGTTGATGTAGTGGATGTTGCTCTACTCCTGACGATGAGTGGTGATCAACGTGAACATGAGGAACCCTGCGATCTCTACTGCTCAATTCGATTATCAAAACTCCATGTCTTCTACCTGTGGGCCTCGAGACATGATCTCCTTAGTTACCCATGGCCTGGGGGAGTAACAAAAGACATTTGTGTGCCTCCTTCCTTCCTCATGGTAGGAATCAAACATGGATTATATCCTAAGAAAATTGCCATACTATTTATGTGAGGAATTGTTATTTCCTTTTTATTCTCATTAACTCCTATCCCAACAAAACTTTAAAATCATACATAGGAACAATGATGAAGCTCATCTTTTCATACTAGTCAACAAGCTTCAATGAGATATCCTTGTATACAACAATGACCCTCTCTACACATGCATTGATTTTATTGAAGGTTGTCTACATCGATTCAAGATGAAACTAAAAACTCTGCACCATTTTTTTCTTTAAGAAGTGATGAGTTTCCCCACTTTCGACCATGACTATCACTAAATTCGTGTGGAGTTCGACCTGCACATAGAAACATCTTGTCTCATCTTTATCTTGACTATCCGTCGATACACCTTCAATGACAACATTAAAGACCTAAAAGACTCCAACAAATGGGTTTTATAGCTTCTCCAAAAAATTAAAATTTTGTTTCAAGGGACAATTCTTCGTATAGTTCTCTTTGGCACAATTCCAACAAGAAATTGACTTTTTCTCTTTCATTGAGTCCATTTTCTTGGAATTGTCTTCACTAACCTTGGAAAATTGTTTTCCTCTATACTTCTTCTTGCCCTTCACTTTTTGTTTCTTCTCACCTTGGGAATCCTCACTGTTCCTAGGACTTCTTCCATTGTGGTGATTGTTGCTGCAAGAATATGCATGTTCTATCGTCGCAACTCACTTTGCACCCACGATTGTAAATCATTAATGAAGTGGAAAAGTTTGTCTTATTCTGACATGTCTTTGATCTTCAACATGAGCCCCGTGAACTACTTGATCTTATCAGTGTATTTGAGAGACAACAACTAATTCCTTGCAATCCATGCTTGGTTCCACAGACTAAATTGTTCCTTCAGGGAATTCTTCATCTCTTCCTAGTTTTTTATCTTCTCGACGTTTATATCAGCTACTAAGTATTCCACTCGGTTCCTCTACCAAATCTTAGTCGTTCCTTTCAAGAACATTTTTACAACATTCACCTTGGCTTCATCTATAATTTCGTTCAACTTCTCCAAGTATTTCTATTGTCCCAACAAAATTTTCCCAACAACTTAGCATTGCGAGTACCGTCATACGGATTGGGTTATTTTATCTTGATCCTCATCGACATGAAATAATATCTATTTCCATTAACCAAATCACGTTTCAAAAATGTGATGGTGTCATCTTGTTCCTTCAACCTGTGTGTGACTGCGACAAGTGCATTCTCTACTTCCTTAAGTCTATCCTGAATGTCATTGATCATGGTGTTTATCATCACATTTGTAGTTGATTGGAACTCACAAACAAATTCATTAAATCTATCCTTCTTCTTGCTCATCTCAGTCTCCATTTGGTCGACCTTCTCATCATGTTGGCACAATGCATCTATCATCTACTCGAAATTCCTCTCTAAGATAATGATTTGCTCCTTCATTTTTCCAATATTGGGATCCCTCTTAGTGTCACTGCCATCAACCATGGATTGTCCTCCAAGTATCTTCACTTTACTTGTGAAGGGTTCATCCAAAGAATCCCCTCCCACACAAATGTTCTGACTATAGTACTGGTGAAGATCACCAAACCATTTCTCAATTTTTCTCTGATACCACCCACCACGAAGGTGACAATGTGGTGAAGAGCTCACCAAACTGTCTCACAAAACAAGCTCTAATAAAATCTGTCATGACCACACAGGATGCCTAATCATATCTTTCTATTTTTAAACTCTTGAGGGCATGTGGCACCATGATTGTTCTCTCTTGGTTTCTTGGCACACCAATAACACTTCGTTCATACTACGCCTCTTCACCTAGAGCATACCGATACTCCATTCTAGGATATCTGTGAGTCACACTCCTACTCTAGTGTAACACTTTCTTAATTCTAAAATTGTTAACATAGTTTATCACTTAGTTTTATCTAAGCATTCATGCATGAACATGAGAATCCAAGAAAACAACTATGGAAGAAACGAAGACAAAAAAAAAATAGTGCAAGCAACACAAACTGTTCGTAACGCCCATATAAGTATTCATTATTGTGAAACTGTTACAATAAGAGAACTATTGGCTTGGTTTAGAAATTCGTGAGAGTCACACGACTTGCCTCATATCACCAAGACAATCATAAATATATTTTTCACACCAAGAATATCTCCTACAACCATCTCTGCAACCACCTATGGTGCACCTCAGACATACCCACAACCGCAGACTTGTTGTCCCTTCATTTCCGCAGATTTTCACCAAGCTAACACAAATTTCAATTATACCTCACACATGCGTCCACATACTTGAATTTATATACTTCCCCAAAACCTCCCAAATCATCCAACTCTTGGCTACTTGTCTTCCATCGTTGCAACTCTACCTTAGTTCATTTCCTCAAACTTTACTCGGACTTGTTCTCCAAATAATTTTCCCAAAATTCTCTATGCCTTCCTTTGGTGGTGCACACTTCCTTTTATATGGACTCCAAGAGTCACTTGTGTGAAGTGTCATGTCTATTGGGTGTGTCGCATTCCTTCATGAAACCACACTCAAATAACTTGTTGTGACCCTCTATGAATGATCCAGATTTAGGAGCGGAACGAACTGATTAACAAACTAAATAAAATAAACACGGAGCTAGGAATAATAACACAAATATCCAGTGAAAAATATCTTCTATTAAATAGGTTGAAACTGTAAAACTGTAGAACTGAAAATTACTGGAATGGTGGTAGATATATCTGAGAAGAGATTTGGTTGCTATGCACATCCGTCTAAGAATAATGGATTACAATGAGGATCCATAGGCTCTTTTCATATTACTCATGAATTCCAAAACCCTATACATCCAAAAACCTAACCCTAGAAGGTGAAACACCAAAATTCATGTGGGCCCTATGGGTAAGTTGGTGTAATTTGGTACCCCAACTTGCTAGGGTCATAATTTTTGCATACGACCTTCATTTTAGGCACGTGATAGCCCATTGGAAAGGTATTTTAGAGAAACACACATTCCTCCATCAGACTCTAACTCCATCTACAATATGAATGTGGTGAGCCAAAAAAAAAATTAGGGGCCCAAAATAGCCCTGAAAGTACAACAAGATGTGTTGACATGAAAACATACAAAATAATCCAGTTGGATTAAGAAAGAGGCCACTCGTATCCACCTGGAGAATGTGTGAGGCTTGAGACAACCCCAGAAGTGTAGAAATCATAATTATAAAGAAGTATAGAAAGACGTGTTGAAAAACAACGAACATGAGGAGATAGTTGGAATAAGTGGGTGGCCACCAATATTCACCTGGATAAATCCTCCCCCATTAGGAAGCAATGGTCTCCATTGTGTTTATTTCCCATTTCAAGTGTGGAAACTTCTACTAGATTTGGCCCCTGGTGAGCCACTTTCCTTGGTGTAGGAGTTTCCCTGCCTTAACAAACCGAAAAAGCTGGATCTCTTGTTGGCGAGTGCCCTTGACCTATGTTTCCACAATATGATTGGTGGATGCTTGTTCCATGCAGTCAGGATTGATCTCTTTTGGCGTTAGCTATTCAACAATCTGAGGGGTTTCCAATAACGGTGGAAAATATGGTCGAAGGAGGTCCACATTGAATATTGGATGCATACCAAAGAAGGGAGGAGTGTTGAGGTCAAAACAATTGCTACCCATAGCCTTGATCATAGTGTAAGGCCCATAATGAAGTGGGTGAAGCTTCTGATAGGGCCCGGTGAGACGCTCCTTCTTCAAATGTAACCATACTTTTTCACCAACCTGAAACTGGTGTGGTACCCTATGTTGATCATGGCATTGCTTATACTTAGAATTGGATTTCTACAAAATCTCCTGGACCTGTTGGTGGATGTTCTGAATCCTCTCAATGAATTTGGTGGCTTTTTCCACTGAAGACTGATCAGGGGAACAGTCTATCTATGTGGTGGCAAGAGGAAGTGCAACATCAATGGGTCCCAAGGGTTGGAATCCCAGACCCACCTAAAATGGGCTATGGCCGGTGGAACTATGGAGAGCCTTGTTGTAGTTGTGTTGGACATATGGAAGACTCTCATCCCATGTACGGGGATTATTATAATTGTACATTCATAGGATGTGCATAATCATCCAATTGACGACCTCAGTTTGGCCATCGGTTTGGGGGTCGAAAGCAGTGGATTTTGTGATCTTGGTGTCCAATAGAGACCAGAGACTCGACCAAAAGGTGTTGAGGAACTTGTTGTCTCGGTCAGAGATGATGGTATGCGGTATCCCAAATTGGACCCAAACTCGTTCGAAGAATAGCTTGACGGTCTCTGTCGCTGTGAAATTATTCTTATAGGCTGTGAGGATGGACATCTTCGAAAACCGATCAACCACCACAAACACGTAGTCATTCCCGTGCTTGGTGGATGAAAAACCAGACATGTAATCCATTGAGATGGATTCTCGTGACTTCTCGGTAATAGGAAGAGGGGTGTTTAAGACTTTCTTCTTGATGGATCTCTTTTCAATGGCGCAGGAAGTGCAAGATCTGATATACTTGTTGATGTCCTGTTGAATTTTTGGCCAATAAAAATGTTTCTCAAGAATGGCCACAATTTTCTCTATGCAAAAATGTCCTGCCGCCCGACTGTAGCGGTCTTCCGAAATCAGCTTTGCACGCTCTCTTGTAGGAACATAGAGATGACCCAAGTGGCATAAGAGTTTGTCATGAAGGTGAAAATTAGTGAGAGTGGTGCTTGTACCCAAGAGATGATATGTGGTGGCAAAGTCTGAATCTTGTTGATAAAGTTGGGCCCACTCTGATGCTTCATGTCAACAGGACAAGAGTACAGTGGTGAGTGCAACCACAAGAGGTCGACTGAGGCAGTCAATGACATGATTGGAGATACATGTTTTATATTTGATTTTTATTTAGAACTACTCCAGGTATGTGGACCACTTCTAATGGAGGTCGTTCTGCAATTTCACCTATTTCTGTATGAACTCCAGAGGCTTGTGATCAATGTGTATGATCATCTCTTTCCCCAGGATGTAATTTTTCCATTGACATGAAGCTTGTACAATGGAATACATTTCCTTGTCATAGGTGGGGTATTTAAATATGGTATTGGATATTTTCTCACTATGGTATGCCATAGGATTCCCATGTTGAGTGAGAATTGTGCCCACAACATAGTCAGATGCATCAATCTCAATCTGAAATGGGTGTTGCAGATCGGGAAAGTAGAGTACTGAAGATGATCACACGCGATGTTTCATATCATTGAATGATCATTGTTTCTCCTTCCCTCGTATGAACTTGGCCCTACCACCTCCCTTGGTCACCTGTATGAGGGCCCATGCAATATGGGAGAATCCCAACATGAACCGTAGGTAGAAATTGGCTAGGCCCAAGAAGCTCTGAAGCTCGGTCAGTGTGGTCGAGGTTGTCCAGTCACGAATGACTTGGATCTTCTCTAGATCAACATGTATCCCATGCTCATGAACAATTTAGCCCAGGTATTGGACCTTGTTCATGCCAAAAGAGAATTTTTCTAAGTTGGCATAAAGCTTGTGATCTCATAGAGTTCTCAAAACCTATTGAATATGCCGCATGTGCTCCTCCCACGTTTTGCTGAAGATGAGGATTTCATCCAAATAGACTACCACAAAGGAGGTGGTGAAGAGTCTCAATACATCATCCATCAACCTCATGAACGTGGCTAGTGCATTTGTTAAGGTAAAGGGCATGGCTAGCCATTCGTAGAGACCTTCTTTAGACTTGAAGGTTGTCTTCCAGACATCATTTGGTTCGATGGGAACCTATTGGTAGCCAAACTTCAAGTCAATATTGTTGAAGAAATTTCCCCCCTTAAGTTGGTCAATAAGGTCATCAATCTTGGGAATGGGGTAGCGGTTCCTGAATGTGATTTTGTTTAAGGATTTGTGATCAATGCAGAGTTGCCAAGTCCCGTCTTTCTTCTGCACCAGTACAATCGAGCTTCCACAAGGGAAGGATTTGGGTATTATGTGCCCCTTTTGAAGGAGTTGGGGGAATACGTCTCTGTATTATTCCAGGATCTCGTCCACTTTATTATGCTGCAAAGAGAGTCGTTGTGTAGAGGCCATAGATGTGGTGACGACCTTCTTCTTACTATGAGAACGGATCACGAAGAAGATGAACTTCTCAATCTATGAAATGACCTTATTGCATTTCTTATCAGATATTAAAGAAATAGCAGTAGGCGGTACCACCTTTTGGATCCTGTACAATTGTCTACCCAAAGTAATAATAACATTATGGGGTCTAGATTCATACACATCATGACGCTTCCACAAAATGGTTGTCCTAAAATAACATCACAAACTTCAAGGGGAGAAATATCACACAGTACCTCATCTTTGAAAGGCTTGATGTCATAGGGAAGATTACATTGTTGGATGACGTAGAGATCTCTTCCTTGATGAAGCCAGCTGATGGTATAGGGTTGTGGGTGCGGTGTCATTGGCAGGTCCAACCGCTTGACGACCTCTGCTAAAATTAGGTTCTTCTGAATACCATTGTCGACAATGAAATGAATCAGAGCCCCCTTGACCCACATTTGCGAGTGAAAGAGGCATTCCCCTTCCTCTGGTTCTTCTGGCTCGCTTGGACGGACTTTGGTGGTAGCGACCATGGCAGTGGGTTCATCATCGATAATCCGCTTCTCTCCTTCATGATTTGACTCGGAATCAAAATTGGCCTCTGACTCGAAAGTCTTCAGCTCGACCATGAGGGACTGCTTGGAGCGACATTCGTTAGTGTTGTGCCAAGGAATTTTATGGTACTCATGCCATTTTCTCGTGTCCTTGTTCATATTTTTGTTTCCTTTCTTGTGTTGTGTCTTGGACAGATTGTCCTGAGGGAGGCCATATCGAATTGGTCCTTTTCTGTGTGGGTTCAGGCTGTCTTTTCCCTGATTCGTTTGTGAGGGGTTTGCAGATCCAAACTCTCATCATTTCTTCTTAAATTTATGCTCGATCTTGACAGCGTATCTATAAGTCGTGCCCAATGAGGCAATGTCTAGGAACTCCATTTCTATTTGAATGTATTGATGCAAAAAACTGCGGTATTTGAGCACCAGATGACGCTCATAATATTTCATACCCAATTTGGTGCCTATGGTATGCAAAATATTGGTGAATTATGGTACGATGTGGTCCCTTTCTTGAGGTAGGGTGGTCCATCTAGTGTATTGGTCCTCGTAGCTTCCAACAAGGTAGTATTGTTCTTTAATGGTGTCCCGGAAGGAATCCCATGTAGGGGCCACCATAAAAATTACATATTCCTCCATGGTCCTTTGCTCAAAGTAAGTATCTCACTAGTCTTTCACATGGGGAACAACCTCGAGGAGTGAAAAAGTGATCTTTTCCCTATCGGAAAAATTGTGGACCAAAAAATATCCTTCGAGCACATTCAACCATTTATCTACAACATCTGCATCAATCAGTGCTTCAAATAATTTAATATTAAAATTTACGTGTACCTTGAAGGGGGTTGCATGGCCACTTGATGAATATGCTTCTCTTGTGGGCAGTCGTCGAAGGATCTATGTGAATTTGTCCATCATTTCACTCCTTTGTCGCGCAAGGACTTCCTCGAACAAAATTTTAATAGGAACTCTTGCTCCATCATCTTTCTATTCATCTCCCATGGGTTGTTGTCAGGATCGATGCAACCGATATTGTAATGGCTCGATGGGTTAGAGTCCCAACTTCTTCTACTGAGACCTTGTTCGGGATATGCACGGAGAAAAATAAATGAAGATCATATCGCTTTGATACCACTGATCCAGATTTAGGAAAAGAATGAACTCATTAACAAATTGAAGACAATAAACATAGAGATAGGAAGAATAACACAAATATCCAATGAACAATATCTTCTATTAAATAAATAAATAGGCTAAAACTGTAAAACTACAGAACTGAAACTTGCTTTAATGGTGGTAATTATCTCTGAGAAGAGATGTGGTTGCTACGCGCATTCATCTCAGAAGAATGAATTACAATGAGACTCCATAGATCCCTTTTCATATTACTCATGAATTCCAAAACCTTAGACATCCAAAAACCTAACCCTAGAAGGTGAAACGTCAAAAGTCATGTGGGTCCTATGTGTAAGTTGGTGTAATTTGGTACCTCAACATCCTAGGTTCATAACTTTTTCATACGACTTTCGTTTTAGGCGCATGATAACCCATTGGAAAGGTCTTTTAGAGAACTACAGATTCTGCCATCAGAATCTAACTTTTCCTACAGTCTCATTGTGGCGAGCCAAAAAAAAATGTTTAGGGGCCCAAAATAGCCCTGAAAGTACAACAAGATGTGATGACATGAAAACATACAAAATAAGCCAGTTGGATTAGGCGAGAGGCCACTCGTATCCACCTGGAGAATGTGTGACCCTTCAGACAACTCCATAAGTGTAGAACTCATAATTATAAAGCAGTACAAAAGACGTGCTGAACAAAAATGGACACAAGGATCCAGTTGGAATAGGTGGGTGGCCACCAATATCCACCAAGAATAGTGAACCCGTTGTTCCCATCCAAGCCCACACCCATTAAATATTCAACTCTTGAACTGACACACTCCATACTTTGGTGTGTGCCCCTAGCCTTGTGTGTTCTCTTGTGCCGATAATATTGACTCCTTGTGGGTGTGACAATGGAGTCATCCAACCTCTCCAGTGTGCCCATATTGTCGAGGGTAGATGGGTCCACTCCTTTGACATGTTCCCAAGTTACCCCACCCTTTCCCAAATGAAACCCAAGTATCTATCAAACATTCTGAGGAAAGTAAGGTGTGTACCCCTTTGGTGATGCACACGACCATCATTCACCTAAGGTGCTCCTTCTCATGCCCAAATGTCTTCGTTCATCCAACCAATCGCTTCCTTCGTTAATCTCTTTGTCCATTCTGTCCTCAAATCTACCCAAGGAGGATGTGTTCTCAGTGGGTTTCATGGGATACCTTACACATACCTTCATCGAGTTGAGAGTATTTGAAGAAATAACATTTAGTTTAGGTATTAATCATGTACCAATTGAGTACAATAGTCTATGTACCTAGACAACAAATAAACTTCATATTCATGATGGGTTATTCTATGTACCTACAGGCTTATAAATTATGCCCAATGATTTTTCACTGTGAATCCTCTTAATAACATATGTGGTTCATTGGGAGTAGACATGATATTTTCTAGGGAGATTCATTCTTGACACTATGGTTTCTACATGGTAGGCCGACTGACCAAGGAAATTTGGGTGAGCAATAGTTTCTAATCTTGAAAATTGATTTTGATAAAGCATAATATGAGGTTTATTTGTGTTTGATCTCTACCGTGGTGAAAACTCTATTAATCAATGAGTGATTTTTTTATTTTTTTTTTGTGAAGAAGACCTTACCTTATTTATATATCTTTACTATAGATGCTTTGGGTTATTTTTTTGGAGGCCACCCATATTCATGGAGATGACTCTCTTATGATGCTTCAGGTGCTATAATCAATGCTCATAAAATAAATTTTGGTTAGTAGGTTTGAATACCCTGTATATTGGATCCTTGTTACTTGGTCTTATAATTGTCCTCGGGTTATAAAACTAAAATTTTAAATAAATTAAAAATAAAAACTTCACTAATTATTTTACCTTAAAAATTCAAAAATTACTAATCAATTTATTGTTAATAAAAGTTTTTGTTTTTACAAGATGAAGATGAGAATATATTTATACCCTTCCACCAATTCACACCTCTTCCTCGTGAAGTAAAAATGCATTGACATTATTTTTTATTTTCTACATGATGGTAATTAATACTCATTACTAGGTTTAAGCTCCATGTATGCTGGTTTTTATTTTGTGCATGTTTGACTAGGCATGTCTTTTGTGTGGAACTATCTTATTTTTAATCTTTATTATCCTTACTAATTCAATGTTTCACACAAAATTTATATGTACTTAAAACTAGATTGATCGATTTTTTTTAGTTGATTTATTATATACATAACTACACACATTAATACTCTCTAACAAAGATATTTATGATCGCCCACATATCCATGGTATCTACCTAGTCATACATATTTAGAAATTTCTTATTTTTTTTTTCATTTATGAACCTTATGCTTCATCCATCCATTCACACATGCCTTCCACTAAAATATAGCTTATTTTCTACTTGTTTGGGTAATTAATATTCATTATAAGGCTTTCTAATCCATCCATTCACACATGCCTTTCACTAAAACATAAACATAGCTTATTTTCTACCTGTTGGGTAATTAATATTCATTATGAACCTTACTAATCCATTTACACATGTTATTCATTTTTTTTTTCCACACAAAAATTTTGCAAATTATATTAGAAGTATAATTTTGTTCTATGATGGAGAGGTTACACAACAACAAGGTAAATCGAAAAAAAAAAACTAGAGAAAAAAATACAATCAAAATCCATGTAGCTCTTTGCAAAAAATAGCTAGATCTCTCTGCCAACATAGTAAAGGATATGGGAAATGTCAGCGCTAATAATAAATTTGTTTTGTCCTCTGCTAGGAGGATAGATTTAGAGATTCATCAGGTCTTTAATAAAATAGCAGTCGGATGTTCTAAAATAGATTTAGAACATGTGTGGGGCCCTTATGCCCGTCCATCGAGAGATTATAGGTGATGTATCCAACTTTCTTCTTGGGCGCAACCTTGGAGAGTAAAGCAACTTCTTTGTTGTGTTTAACTTAGTGAAAGATGATTGGAGTTGTTGGATCCTTTCCTTCGAGCAGAAGAGGGTGGTGACCTGTAGATTGTTTTTATTTTTAAGCCAGTCTATGATGATGCAGAAGTCTCCTTACACTAGAAGTGAGGAGGCCAGAAGAAGAGAGACCAAGGTGCCCAATAATTATGCCTTGGTGTTGGTGCCCTATCCACAATTAAATGTCCATCTCCAATGAGTATTTGTGGAGACATGTATCACTCCTCCTGCGCCACTCTCCAAACCATTTGATTGTGATGCTCCATCGAACCAGCCTGTGGGAGTCCTCTCCCGGATGGGGGTCTTGTGCTTGGTTATTTTCCCCATAGTTCTTCGGTGGATGGCAGTCGAGGTCTTGTGTAGGCCAAGCAATTTATAGGCCATAGAAGTGGTTGAAGGTGATCTATTTTCAAAGATGAAGTTGTTTCTGTCCAGCCAAATAAATCAGTAGACCATAGGGGGAAGATTTAAAGAGTGATGGACGAGTTTAGACCAGTTCTCAAAACAATATGCTCAAATAATTCCATCCTAGGTGTAGTTTAAGTTGAGTGTTGTTGTGATGTTGGCCGAGGATGGCAAAACGTAGTGGATGAAAATATGCTGAGGAGATTCCTCTTCATGGTTGCAGAGATAACAAATGTTGGGGCTGGTCCATCCTTTTTTTTTGGAGGACATCCAAGGTATTTGTCTTGTTTGCAAGGGATAGCCATATGAAGAGTTTTAATTTGAGAGGTAAGTTCCAAGACAAATAGTGTCTCTAAGGTTAAACCAAGTGCAATTTGAGATTTCTGTGAATACATTTTGAGCTTTCACTTGCACACTGTAAAATATGCTTAGTACCCATTAATGTATTTAATGGCATATAAAATTGATTAATCAACTCTGTTTATAAATTAAATATATAAAATTGATTGATCATTCAATTTATAAATTAAATATATAAAATTGATTAATCATTCAATTTATAAATTAAATAAAATATTGAATAGGTAGTTCAAACTTTGTTTGAGAGAATTGAGCAAATAGTACACCTATTGGAGATGGGCACAATTAATGATCTTTTAATCTTAAATTCTAATCTGATGGCTAAGCATTGAAGATGCTCGCATATTCTTAGTCATCCTCCAAAATCAATGAGTCATATTTATTGTTGATAACTTCCTTACATTTATAAATGTATCCATTAATCTATTTACTTTTTTACATTTACCTAATCATATTATAAAATTACTGTAAGCATATATAATTTCCACGTTTAGACAATTAAAAAAATATATATATTTATGCCAACCACATTTATATAATTAAGAAACACTGCACACATACACACGTTTAATGTTGATACATGCATTAGTTTTATAAATAAATAATATATCTCATTAGTTTTATAAATAAATAATATATCTCAAGCTCATTACCACACAGGTTTCATATTTGGAAATCATTCGTTTATGAAGTGTGAACCTTTATGAAGTGTGAACCGTGGCATATGGCTTGATGCCCACTTCGTGTCGTTTCATTTTGGGCAAGGCACATTTCATATGAAGTGTGAACTGTGCACTTTCTTGGCGCCACGTCCTGAGTTCGGTATGTTTCGTAATAGGGCAAGCATTCTTTTATAAACTCAACCTCATAAATTACCACACAGGTTTCATATTAGGGGCACCGTTTCGTTTAGTTGAGTTCTGCGTTCAATTTAAATTACCACAGGTTTCAGGAATAATTGATTGAGATATGTGTTTCATTTAAATTACCACTTTCATAAATTACCAGGCAGATTTCATATTAGGAGCACCGTTTCGTTTTGTTGAGTTGTGCGTTCAATTTAAATTACCACAGTTTTCATAAAATTACCACGCAGGTTTCATGGTTTCATATTAGGGGCACTGTTTTGTTTAGTTGAGTTGTGCGTTCAATTAAAATTACCACAGTTTTCAGGAATAATTGAGGTAGGTGTTTCATAATAGGACAAGCATTCTTTTATAAATAAAAATTTTCTCAACTTCTTATGGCTTACCAGTATTACTATTGTTGAGGTATTGCGCTTGGCTTACCGGTTATGTGATTAGATGCATTTCGAGCACAAGGGAGAGAAAAATATTATTGTTGATTTGCTTTGGTTATGATATCTAGGTTTTAGGTTTTTCATCATGTATGCCGACCATTGAAGGGAGGGCGACCATAAACCTGTTTTCATTGGTCGACCGGTATGCATAGATTCACTATGTGCTGTTTCAGGTTCTTAGTTATGCTAGTACTTAATTAATTTTGTTTAATGTTTTTATTATGTTTCCAAGGAATTTAAATTTTAAAAATTGACATTCAATTTGAGGTTTCATCCTTGATTTTAGAATTCATTTCCAATTTAAAGAATCTGTTGGCCTTCTATCAAATGCGGCCAAACAATCACAAAGTTGTCATTCATGCCTGTAGTGCATTTTATTTGGGCGAATAATCAATCAGATCAGGTTCATACTCAAATACAATTGAGTGCATTTGCACACCATCCTTGGGCTGTCCAACAAATCCCAAAAGTGAAGTGGACGGTCGAGAAATTAATTCATCTGTTTCCGCAAATTTAAATTCAAAATGATGGATGGAACTTCTACAAATTTAAATTCAAAATGATGGATGGAACTTCTACAAATTTAAATTCAAAATGATGGATGGAACTTGGTAGAGAGTGCGGTGAAATAAGTAGATAGAAAAAAGATGACATGATTCTTGGCGCCATTTTTACAACAATTTCCTGCAAATTATCTTCCACAAGGAGATTCACAATTTACGTGCTCAAATTCTTGGTTATGCCTCCCATTTATCAGGACTGGGAGGATATGGAAGTGAAGCCGGAAGTGCACGGCCTCTTAGTAACCCTGGTCTTTTCATTTTTTTCAAAATTTGGGAATTCTGCTGTTAAGAAAAGTCCCGAGGAGTTTTCTATTCGAGTACTATGCCCAAACGATAAAATTGGAGGGGTGATTGGCAAGGGCGGAAAAACAATCAAAACCATGAGGAAGGATACAAACAGAGTCAGATGAACGTGTAATTGTAGTTTGTGCAATAGAGTTTGCTGATGATCGTGTTTCACCTACTCTGGAGGCCGTTCTCTAATTGCAAGGAAAGACTAGCCACAATGAACTGATAAAGTGGAGTTTATTTACAAACCTTAATTAGGATTTAATTAGGGTTTATGTTTAAATTAGGTTTAATAAATTAAATAGGTCTTTCTGCGTTCATCAGCGACAATGATGTGGCTGTGCTAGTGAATAGGTAGTTGAAACTTTGTTTGATAGAATCGAGCCAAACAAGTGCCACTCAAAAAATATATGCAGACATTCTTTATAAAAGGCTGCCCCAGTCTATGTTTCTCCACGTCGAGAGATGCCCGAACATATTATCGGTGTGCTGGTTGTCCCATTCTCTCTCCATTTGTTTGTGGAGGTGCAGTAGGGCAATCATGGACAATTATCATTGACGCTTCTCGTCGTACTATGTTGTGTTGCGCCACTTGCATCGTCTTATTATTCTCTACCCGGCATGGAATATCGAAAACGTTTTATTGTACTAATTAGGCGAAAGGATTTTTAAGAGCATTATAATTTTGAATTTTCATTAGGCATCCAAATAATGAATTACGCCAATAGGCGTCCCTTTAATTGATGTACTAATTAACTTTTTAATCATAAATTTTAATTTTATAGCCAGCAATGAAAGATGCTGGTATATTTTTCGTCCCAAATTAATGAATGAAATTTAATTTCATAACTTCCTTATATTTATAAATGCGTAAGTCTTCCTTATTTACTTTTTCACATTTACTTAATATAATTTAAAGAATTATTGCTCTAGCAATGGATTGTCACGTTTAATTGATTAAGCAGAATTAATATATAAAAAGTGCTTCGTTTCCACATTCATTATTTAACTCGAAATAACAGTGAACAGAATTTTATGAATGTGAAGAGTTGTATGTGAAGCGTTGGATGTGGATAACACATATCATATTTTGACAGGTTTAAGTTGCTGCAGGCTTAATGATAACAGGTATCATATTTGGACAGGTTTTAGTTGCAGCGGGCGTTTGTTGGCATGTGAAACATGAAATGGCGTTATGCCACTTTGGCCTAGGTTAATATTATATATAAAACTCTTTATTGCCACGTTTCGTTTATTACTAGGCTTTACCGTACGCCTCATTGAGATTTAGGGTTTCTTTTTAATTTCCGCATTTCAATTAACAATAGGAGTTTCAAGCGTTTCAATTAATAGGTAAGATATGCCACATGTAGGCAATGTTTCATATTTTAGATGAATATATGACTGTTCAGGAAACTCCCAGTACACGCCTCATTGGGATTTAGCGTTTCATTTTAATTTTCGAATTTCCATTAAGAATAGGACTTCCAAATGTTTCATTTAATAAGTAAGCGATGCCACATGTAGGCAGTGTTTCAGATTTTAGATGAATATATGAGTGTTCAAGAAACTCCCAGTACATTCCAGCGATCACTCCAACGTCGAGAGGGATTAGGTCTAAAAACTGTGGATGGATGCTCCTAAAAAACACTCTAGTGTTAAACCCGATAGTGTTATTGCAGGTCATCTGAAACTACTCTAGCCACGGGCATTCAAATACTATTTAATTTACGAGCATTCAAATCCTTTAGCCTGTTCAATTTCAATTTATGTCTTTATGTTTTATATGCGTTAAATTTTAAGTTTTGATTTCAATTTATGTATTCTATTTAAAGTTATGGCTGCAATTTAAATTGTGAATTAGATTAAAATTTATGACTTAAATCAATTTTAAATTATTTAAATAAAATTATGATTTCAGTTTATGCTTTCAATTAAAAAATTTCAATTTAATGTTAGTTTATTTATTTATATGTGTTTTTGGCGTTTCATATTATGCTCTTCCAAGTTTCAGGTTTTATATTATATACTATGTGTCGCTACAAGATTCATATTATTATTGTTGAGGAACTGTTCTCGGAGAAAAAGTGAAAGGACGATTACAGTTTCTAACATATTGTACTGCGAAGAGTATTTACGGAGCGAACCATCAATCTCGACGAGGTAAGATCTTCTTTTTTGGTTTTTTTTAAAGTTCTCAAACTGGTTTTCTTCAATTAGGTGATCTGATCTGTTATGATTTCCAGGTTATCTGATCCATATTATTATTGTAAAGGGATTGCCGATTCATTGGATGCATTTGAAGCACAAACTGGATAAGATTATTGTTTTTGACATATTATATCGGGAAGAATGTTAACTGAGCAAAGCAAACCATCACTGTGACAGATTTAGGTTTTGTAGGGCCACCATTAGTTTGCCTTCAATGGTTGTCGCATGTATGAATTCATTGTTTCTTTACAATAATCTATTATGGTTTTTTTTGTTTGGCCCATGCATGCATTCACTGTATGTTTAAAAATTTCGAGTCTGTGTTTAAATTTATTTTTTTTGTAATCGATTAGATAACAGATTTATCTAATTTCCATTGAATCATATGCTATCACGGATTTAGGTTTAAGGTTTTTCATGCATGTGGGCAAACCAAACCTGCTTTCAATGATATGCGATGGGCAGATGTGATCAACGCTTCACAAATTTATTTGCAACTCCTTCCAGTATGGTTGTCCAAATAATATTTATCTTAAAAATTTTAATAATTCATGAACCAATAAATCTATTTACAACTCCTCTGAACATATATTATAAATTCGTGTTTAAATTTCTCCAATCTACTTCTCCTTTTTTGTTTTCGCAAAATTTGATGTGATTTATCCGAGGTGCCCAGAGTTTCTTGACATGAAGGTGTCCTGTAATAAATGATAACAACATCATTTTTTACAGTGAAAAGGCTACCAATACTCCCTGCAACATCTTGAATTTTATGGTTTCGATATGTTTCCAATACTCGGGCGGCATCTTGAATTTTATGACTTCCATAGGTTACCAATACTCCCAGCATCTTTATATGTATTTTAATGTTTTTTTTAATTAATATTTTTTTCTAATTTTTTATTTTTTATGGTTTTGTAATGTGTTATAATATATTTTAAAATGTTGTTTTATGGTTTTTTATGTTTGGATTTTCATTAATTATTTAATGTTGTAATGTTTTTTAAATGTTCTTATCTTTATTAGTGTTTTTTTACATATTTTTTTTTGGTTTTTTTATATTTTTTAATATTTTTTACTTTTAATTAATAAATTTTGTATTAATTTTTTTTAATTATTACCTTTTATAATTAAAAATTAAGGTTTTCTTATTATTTTTTTATAATTATTGTTTGTACATTATTATTAATTATTAATTTTTTAACTATTAATATTTTTATTATTATCTATTTTATAATTAATGTTTTTTCATTATTATGAAGGTTTTTTTATAATTTTTTTATTAATTATTAATTTTTTTATTATTAATCTTTTTATTATTATCTATTTTATAAATAATGTTTTTATTATTAAGATAAGAATAAATTCTCACGATTTCCATAATGAAACTAGGCATTGGCCAATTCCTAAAACGCCATGGGATGAAAGAGTGTGTCACATTTGTGGTTAAAGATAAAAAGCACTTTCTCTTAGATTGTCTAGCCTATATCCATATTAGATCTCATTTTCAAAATATTGATCACACTATCAACCTTCCTAACCTCTTAACTCAACAAAAATATGGTGATCCTCGAAAGCTTCTCTTAATGGTTTTCTAGCACAAAACAAAATTCTAAAGAATCACAAGTAATCACTTACCCCCTTAAGGTCCGATAAACCAATTAGATCTTAGTGGACATTAATCATCATCATCCTCATCATCATCATTCATATATATATATATATATATATATAATTTTTTTTATTTCTTTTTATATTTAAAATTATTTAAATTCATATTTATATTAAAATTTATTAGTTTTATATTTACTATTTTTTAAATATTTTCACTTTTTTAATGTTTGTTTTTATTATTTTTAATGTTATTTTTTAATTTAAATTATGTTTTCTTGAATGATATGTGTTTTCAATAAGCACAATTTAAAATTGTGTTTTCTAAAATGTTTTTTTTAGTTATTATTAGGGAAGGTCATTATCAATATTTTATTTAATATTTTACTTTTCATGGGTATTTATGTTGTCAAATGGTAAAGAGTGCTAACTCTCATGACGAGAGTTTTCTAGATTTGAAAATATATTTTCTTAATATATTTTTTTAATTTCATTAAGATATTTGTTTAAGATCATTTATGAAATATGAAAATATCATATGAACTTTTCCAAAAAAAAAATTGTATACTTCTTTTTTTTATACATGCATTTTAGTAAATTCAATAGTAAAATAATTATACTTTGCAAACCTATTTAGTAATTGCTCTTTATACATACTTTGTATATTTAATAGTAAAATAATTATACTTTGTATACTTGTTGTATACATATATATCAAGTAGATTTGTTATCGATGTCTTTCATACGTGTATAATTTATGGAATAAATCATCATCTGTAAATTTAAAGTTAGTTTTCTATCAATGTTCTTAGAACAAATATAAATCATCATCTACAAGATATATATCAACTAGATTTGTTATCAATGTCTTTAATACATGTATACATTGTTGAATGATTTTTTTTATCAATGTCCTTATCACAATTATAATTCATTATCTATGATTTTTTTTATCAATGTCCTTATCACAATCATAATTCATTATCTACAAAGTTGAAGATGATTTGCTATGAATGTCCCTATTACAAGTATAAATAATTGTCTACAAAGTAAAATATGATTCAAGAAATTGCATTGTGACGAACATTTCCCAACATCGCAATGTCATGAACATTTCCCAATGTCACGATGTGACAAAAAAATTTCGATGTCGCATTGTGACGACCATTTCCCAACATTAAAAAAACAAATATGATTCTACAATGTGTCATGTGTTTCCCGACATCACATTATAATGAAAATTTCTCGACATCATATTGTGACAAACATTTCCCAATGTCACAATGTGTCGAACATTTTCCACTATCGCATTGTGACGAACATTCCCCAACGTCACAGAGTGACAAACATTTCCCAAAGTCGAATTGTGATGAACATTTCGAATTGTCACAATGTGATGAAAATTTCACATTGTCTTTGATACTTATTTAACAATTATTCTTTATATATACTTTGTATATTCAACAGTAAAATGTCTTTGATACATGCGAAAATTTCCTGATGTCGCATTGTGACGACCATTTCCCAACATTAAAAAAACAAAAGATGGTTCTACAATGTGTCATGTGTTTCCCGACATCGCATTATAATGAAAAGTTCCCAATGTCATATTGTGACGAACATTTCCCAACGTCGCAATGTGTCGAACATTTTCAAATGTTGCATTGTGACGAACATTCCCCAACGTCACAATGTGATAAACATTTCCCAAAGTCGAATTGTGATGAGCATTTCGTATTTTCGCAATTTGATGAAAATTTTACAATGTCTTTGATACTTATTTAGCAATTGTTCTTTATATATACTTTGTATATTCAATAGTAAAATGTCTTTGATACGTGAAAAAATTTCCTCATGTCTAATTGTGATGACCATTTCCCAACATTAAAAAAACAAAAGATGATTCTACAATGTGGCATGTGTTTCATGACATCACATTATAATGAACATTTACCAACGTCATATTGTGACGAACATTTCTCAACATTGCAATGTATCGAACATTTTCCAATGTTACATTGTGACGAACATTCCCCAATGTCGCATTGTGAAAAATATTTCCCAAAGTCGAATTGTGATGAACATTTCATATTTTTGCAATGTGACGAACATTTCACAATGTCGCATTGGGACGAACATTTCCCATTGTCTCTTTCTGATGAACATTTCGTAACATCGCAATGTAAGAAAATTTTACCAATGTCTCATAGTCATGGGAATTTCCCAACGTTGCAATGTGACAAGCATTTCCCAACGTCTCACCGTGACAAACATTTTCCAATGTTTCATTGTGATGAACATTTTCCAACGACACAATGTCTCATTGTGACGAACATTTCCTATCGTCACAATGTTACAAACATTTCCTAATGTTGCATTGTGATGAACATTTTGAAACATCACAATGTGACGAACATTTCCTAGCATCTCATTGTGGCGAAGATTTTGCAATGTCTCATTGTGATGCCCATTTCCCAATGTTGCAAAAGTAAAAGAAAATTCTACAATCTATCAAGTGTTTGCTGACATGAGATTATGATGAACACTTCCCTACATCGCAAA
>SNQJ01S0060414.1:243213-255106 GCA_010110895.2 Picea sitchensis
TTTTGATTCAGATATTGTTGTCTATTACCTCCAATGGAGTGAGGGTTACTTTGATTGCTCCCTCTTCCTTGGTGACCTCTGCTTCTTCCTCTACCTCTCCCTCTGCTGAAGGAGAATTGAGTTTTGAAAGCATTGGAGATTGACTCATCTGTGAGATGCAGTCTGGTCTCATGTGTCACCAAAGAACCAATTAATTCATCTGTGGAAAAACTTGACAGATCTTTGGATTCAAGGATTGATGTTATACCATTTCGAATTTTTTTGGTAAACTTCTGAGGATTTTATCAACAATGCATTGATCAGTGATGGTTTCACCAATCAGTCTAATCTGGTTCACGATTCCCATGACTCTGGTCATGAACTGATCCACATTTTTGGAATCTGTCATCCTTAGAGTCTCGAATTGCATCCTCAAGGTATGCAGTTTAACTGTTTTGACCCTGTCATTTCCTTGGTAGGAAGATTTAAGGATGTCCCATGCCTGTTTTGAAGTACCAGCGCCTGTGATTTTTGAGAAAATCGAATCATCCACAGAATTTTGAATCCAGAATTTCTCTTTATTTTCTTTGTTCCTCAGTTTTGCCTGAGCAATTCTCTGCGGATTTGTCATGGTAGAAAGGGTTGTTGGATCTGGTTCCACATATCCAAGATCCACTGGATCCCAATACTCTTGTTCTTGCAAGAAGGATATCATCCAAAGAGACCAGAACTCATAGTTCTTTCCAAGTAGAATAGGACCCTGAGTTGGTCCTAAGTTGCTAGACGACTTATTTTTTTGAAAAAAAAAATCTCAGAAAAAAAATAGAGGGAAATTTCGTATTTACCTCCGATCGCCGAAACATCGATTGCCGATGAGAGCTTATCGCCCTGAATTTTCCTTTGTCACGGTGCAATGTGACCACGCGCCTTGTGTTAAAGCACTACAAGATTTTCTGGTTCTTTGTCTTTCAAATTGCCGAAATGAGAAATTCGCCTTTGGACAATTCAACGGTCCAGATCTTCCTATGATCTAATGGTCCAGATCTTATGACAAGAACTCATAATACCACAGTAAAAAATCTTATTGGGATTCGGGGTTTCGAAGGTCGAAATGCATTGAACCTCTTGTCCACGGAATCCCCGATTTCCCGATTCTCGATTTTCCGATGGCGCTTTCCTTTCAGAACTTTTCCCGATTGCTTTGATCTCCACCACGCGTCCTCCTATATTGGACAGTCCTGATTTCTCCTTGTGATTTCACGATTTGATCTATTCCGGACATCTTGTCTCCAGGATCCGCGACACGTCGAACCTCGGTGTGCCGATTGACTCTCCCGATCTCGCCCACATGTCTCCTCAAAGTGAACGGCTCTGATCGTTTACGGGGTTTTCACCATAAACTTGAAACCCCAATCATCGATATGCTGATAGTTTCCTCGATCTCCGCCACGTGTCCGAATGAATGGACGGCTGTGATCTTTTCGCTATTTCATGAATCACGACTTTCATCATGGAGTGTCTTTCGTCAACAATACCTCTGATATCCCAAACTCTGAAATGCCGATGGAGTGATGGCTTGGATCTGCTACC
This sequence comes from Picea sitchensis, assembly GCA_010110895.2. Taxonomy (NCBI): domain Eukaryota; kingdom Viridiplantae; phylum Streptophyta; class Pinopsida; order Pinales; family Pinaceae; genus Picea; species Picea sitchensis. Next base: position 244,783 of record SNQJ01S0060414.1, read on the forward strand.
ACCTATCCTCTGAGATGGATGGCTCACAGTCTTTTCGGGATTTCACGATTTGTGATGTTGCGATTTCACATATCGGGGTTTTGGAGAGCAGTCTCCTTCGCTCGTCCAACTCTCGATCCCCGATTTTGCGATGGGATAAGATCGATGACTCACGATCTTTCTCGATCCAACGGTCTAGAATGACTCGTGATTTTGCGATTCGCGAATTCTCACGGCAGTCTTCTGACCTTTACACCTTGCGAGTCAGCGAAATGACGAGATCTTTCCACGTGTTTCTTGATGGATGGTCCAGATGATGTCGGGGTTTCATGACTTCAAAAGTAAAAAATTTCTCCTGTGCGCTCCAGAGGACTAAACCTTGTGCACCTTCTCACTGATCCAACAACTATCGGTCCTCTATGCAAGATCTAACGGTTGAAACTCTTTCACCTTTTCCGCGCTCTCTTTGTCCCTTCTGAACTGGTTTCCCGCTCTAGATCCGTTCGCAGGATGAATCTTACGACCTCAGTGGCTATTCTTTGCACATGAAATGCGTTCTTTGCTCCTGTGGAAGAAAGATTCATGAATATTTCAAAGATTTTAAAGAAGTACACGGATTCTTTAAAGCTTGATGTTGTCTGCTACAATCTTTGAGAGATGTGAGCGATTTCCAAAAATCTTTAAACGATTGTGCCTTCTGCAACAATCTTTCACAAATTTGAACGAATTCCATGAAATCTTCAACGTTTCTGCCTTTTGAAGCTCTTCTTCGTGAATTCTTTGATGATTCTTGAAAATTGTACAAGAATCTTTAAAGTTTCTTCTTCTGCACTCTCTTCTTCCTCGATCTTTCGAGCATTGTACGCTCTGCTTTGGTGCATGAGCTTCTTACGTTGATCTTTGAGTGTATGACGGTCTCCTTCCTCATGGAATTTTCCTGCGAGGATATTTCGAGAGTATGATGGACAGCTCTCCAAGCCTTGTGAAAAGTCTGTGTCGAATGCTCTCAAGATCCGTGAAAGCTCTGCGTTGTTTGAGGATCTTGTTGCTCTCGAGCCTATGTGAAGAGGCTTACTACTGAATCTCTGATACTATGATAAATTGTGAAGCAAGAAATGCAGAGAGAAAGAATAGAACAAAAAACAGTATATTAGAATATATGAAGAAGAGTAGAGTGAGAAGTAAGTCTGAAGAAGTACGTACAATGCAAAGGGAAATAGCTGAGCTAAATAGGCTCAAGCAAATCAAGAATAGAAAGTACAGCTGGCCAGGACAACTGGCAGTGTATAGTTAGATTGTTGAGGTTACATTATATTTAACAACTTCTTATTATGTAACTGTTATTTTATTAGTCACTTATATGAACATGTCATTTTAAATCAAGTAAACCTTATTGGTGGGCAGTTGAAACCCATATAGATTAATTGACAAGACAAACATGAGATCATAGTAAACGAATCACACAGGGAGACACATAATGGAGATTACAACCAGCAGCCCATGAGAGGGCTTGAAACCCCTTGCTCAATATCTGCCTCCCAAGCCTACATATTTAAGAAATCCTCCTATAGTTACATTGAAACTAATTCATTTATTGTTCCTTCCTAATTTAGCCAATTGTTTTCAAAAAATTGAGAACTAATCTCCATATTTGTAGAATCTGGTAGATAGAATAAAGGAAACCAACTTATCCTAAACTGGTCGTCACCTCCCAACAATTTCCACCTTGAAAATCAATTTTCCGGATACTATGCCCTTGTCCGTTCATCACCTTTATAGGTGATATTTGTGCTTCTAAAATACCGAAGCACCCATTTCATTGTTTCAATTGGATTTGACATGTATCCAGTGATAACACCAATTGCATATAAAATATTTGACCATCTCATCCCTTGTCAACAACTTCCATGAACACTTCTTTGTCATATTTCCATGTCATGGTATGAGAGTGTGGGAGGTAAGACTCTTCACAGAGCTTGGAGAGCAGTTCTCTTAAAAGAACCTTGGAGACAACACAGTGCGTGGCGACAACCCTGCAAAAGGATGAAGCGTTTCAACAATTTGCAAAATCCCTCCTTCAGGAGAAAGATAGAGAAATAATAGAGGAGAAGCTAGAGAAGACATTGGCTCTACCATGGGAACAGATCTGGGATATTAGATCAAACCCAGACATATCGAGAAGTGTGCAAAAGGAGAACAGATCCCAACTGTCAGATTTGAGCGAGTGGATCGATAGTCGTCGGATCTAGGTAAGTCGCACGGTGTTTAACCCTTATCCTCCTTCAGACATTGGAAGTTCGAAGGTTTTCTATTTTTAGGCATAGAGGAGATGAGTCTCCCAAAACCCTGAGTTCATCTAGACCGTCCATCAACTAGGACATGTGGCTCCAGATCTCTCACTTCGAAGGGTTAGCACTCCAGAGGGTTTACGAAGTAAAAAAGCCGTCAGATTCCAAAGTAAATCAAAGTAAATCTTAGTCGTTGATCTCGTTGGACACGTGGACAAAGGATCCTCCACTTTGCTAGTTCAGGGTTCGGGGAGAACACGGTGCAGTTTTGTGAGGACTCCCAAAGGCTCGAAGGTCGAAGTTAATCTTGGTCATCCAATCGAAGGGACACGTGGAAGCTGATATCGTTCACTTCAGATATTTGGCACTTCAGAGGTTTGTGTGAGTTAGCACACCAGAAATTTCAAAGGTCGGCATCCCGAAAAGGATCTTGGCCATTGGTTTTGTCGATTTTTCAGGACCATTGATATTTGAACGCCCAAGGTCCCAAAGTATTATGAGTTGTAGATCTCTACGAGTAAGTGAGACTGTTGATCACATCGCTATCGTCTTTCCCATCTTTTCCCAGATCTCCCAAAGTAGCGCTTTTTTGGACTAACACCTCGTTTTCATCCCTTGGTCATATGAGGATTTAATATTATTTTTGTTTTTCTTGATTAAAAATAAATACGAGTTGGCTCTCGAGAAAACTCAGATCGCTTGTTTCGACCATTAAGAGGGGCTACAGTCGATAAAGAATAGTGCTCATAGTTATGAATCTATAGATCTTGTGCTCGAATAGTCAGATCGAGCCAGATCTGAGCTAAATAAGTGGTCTAGCCCACATTTTTTGGCCCGAAGTCATGCATAGGATTTCGAGGACTTGTTTTTTTTTACACTCGTGAACCATAAACATGACCTCTTAGCTTGCATAAAACAGTATCAATGGAATTTGTGTTTCCTTGTTGTATGGTCTTATTTTTTTTTCAAAAATGGCCACCTCTAACTATTTAGGGCCAAGACAAGGGCCAATTCTTCTTGGAAAGAACTATGAATTTTGGTCTCTTGGAATAAGATCCTTCTTACAAGAATAGGAGTGATGGGATCCAGTGGATCATGGCTATGTGGAACTAGATCCAACAGATCTAGCTTCCATGACCAATGCCGAGAGAACTGCTCAGGTAGAATAGAGCAAAAGAGAGAATAAGGCCAAGTTATGGATTCAAAACTTAGTGGATGAATCAATTTTATAAAAAATAACAGGTGTTGTTACCTCAAAATAGGTCTGGGACATCCTAAGAACAACCTACCAGGGAAATGACAAGGACAAAAAATTCAAGTTGCAGACCTTGGGGACCCATTTTGAGACCTTAAAAATGATAGAGTCTGAAAATGTTGATCAATTTATGACTAGAGCCAAGGGTATTGTAAACCAGATCAGGTTGACTTGTGAAGCCATCCCTAGTCAATGAATTTTTCAGAAAGTCCTCACAATTCTTCCAAAGAAATTTGAGATGGTGGTTATAGCCATCCTTGAATCCAAGGATCTGTCAAATTTTTCAGCAGATGAACTAATGGGTTCTTTTTTGTCACATGAGACCACACTACATATAGAATATGGGTCTATAGCCAATGCCTTCAAGACTCAATTTTCTTTCAGTAGAGGGAGAGGCAAAGGCAGAGGCACAGCTAATAGAGGAAGAGGGAGAAATCCAAGCAATCATCACTCAGGTGAAGGTCACACACATCAAAATCAGAATCAAAATTTACAACCTCAAAGAGGGAGAGGGAGGAGATCAAATGGCAAAGAAAGTATACAATGCGATTACTGCAAAAATTATGGGCACTATGAATCTGAGTGCAAGAAGAAACAAGCAAATCATCACTCAGGTAGAGCACATGTCTCAAATCATGAAGGAGACACCTTTGATGGGATGTTTCTCTCATGTCACAAAACGAAATAACAACACAAGGACCTCTAGTTACTGGACAGTGGATGAAACAATCACATGATAGGTAACAAAGATTTACTTTCATGCATTGATTATTCTATTTCATCTGATATTACACTTGGAGATGACTCTTTATTCAAATTTCAAGGAAAAGGAAATGTACCTATTTTCACTAAATAAGATGTAAAGAAAGACATAAACGATGTCTATCATGTTCTAGATCTGAAACATAATTTGTTAATTGTAGGACAACTAGTTAAACATGGATATAAGGTACTTTTTGAAGGAGCATCATGTAGGATATATGAAAAACTTCCAAAATAAAATTGATTTATGAAATCCACATGAATTGGAATAAAATGTTTCCCCTCACCCTTAGAACTACAAATCTAACCAAATCTTATGCACAAAGTGCATCCACCTCCAATGAAACTATGATTTGGTATGTGAGATTAGGACATTTACCCTTTCATAGTCTAACCCTTCTATAGAAACCCTCCATGGTCAATGGTCTACCTATATTCAAAGAGAAAAATCCCCCATGTGAGTCTTGCATTCTCAGAAAACATAAGAGAACAATATTTCCACAGTCCTCCACTCAAGCCAAACAACACTTAGAGATGGTTCACAGTAACCTATGTGTGTTAAATTTAGCAGCATCGACAATCATTCTCCAATGAGAGGCCATATGGTCCACCCTAAGGCTAGTCAGGGAGATTTGGAGAATCAACTAGTCTTGTGAGGTATTGAAAAAAGCCAGGGGGAACGTACAACCTCTGTGATTCAAACCAAAATTCAGGACGAATGAGATGCTATGTGAGTCTAATGAAAAATTCAATGGGAACATACAACCTCTGTGAGCACAGACAGTCTAGTGCAAAAGTCAGGGGAACGTACAACCTCTATGAGCATAGACATACTAGTGCAAAAGTCAGGGGGAATGCACAACCTCTTTGATCCTAGTTAAGCCTTGTGAGCCATGAGAAAATGTCAAAGCATATAGAAAAAGTTAGGTTGAATATAAAATTCCTATGAGCTAGAAACAAACGATATTCCTAATATTGCAAATGATATAAATGTATTGATCTAGTGCGTTAGAACGTGTAACATTATCCACCATGAAGAGAATTTTGAATTGCCTTGTAATGTTGAGTTGTAATTGAAGTCTTATGTCTAAGTTCTATTTTAGAACTAAAGTGTAATGTTGAGTTGTAACTGAAGTCTTAAGTCTAGTTCTATTTTAGAACTAAAGCGTAATGTTGAGTTGTAACTAAAGTCTTAAGTCTAGTTCTATTTTAGAACTAAAGTGTAATGTTGAGTTGTAAGTGAAGTCTCAAGTCTAGTTCTATTTTCGAACTAAAGTATACGAGTCTCAAGTCTAGTTCTATTTTCGAACTAAAGTGTAATGCTGAGTTGTAACTGAAGTCTCAAGTCTAGTTCTATTTTCGAGCTAAAGTGTAATGCTGAGTTGTAACTGAAGTCTCAAGTCTAGTTCTATTTTCAAACTAGAGTATACGAGTCTCAAGTCTAGTTCAAACTAAAGTATGAAGTTGAGTTATGATTAAAGCATGCAAACAAGTTATGATTTCGAGCCTCTCCTCTTCTCCTCTTCAGCCTATATAAGCAGAGGTCGACCCCTCTCTTCAACATAGTTTTAATATGCAGGTTAAGAGAGAAGCAATAGAAGAGTATATAAGGGATAAAGAGGCAGCATACCAAAGAAACATATCAGTGTTGTATATCAGCAATAGAGGCTTCATATCAAAGGCATATATCAACAACATATCAGTGTTGTATATCAACAATAGAGGCAGCATATCAGAGGTGTATTTCAGCAAGGTCTCTTAGGTCTCAAGATCTTTAAGAGAAGAACATTCATGGTGGATATTTGTAAGTGATCATACATTATTAATGCAATAAAGGAATATGGTTTTTTGGGGTTTTTCTCCCTGTACAAGGTTTCCCAGGGTATATGTGTTGTTGATGTGCATGTTTACTTATCTACATAGTTATTGCTAGTAAATTATGATATGGTATTGTTGAAGTTTATTAAGCTGGAATCAAAGTGTTGAATAAAATAAAAGAATTAATCCGCATAAGAAATCAAGCTCACAATTTAACATTGTGGACAATGAAAACAAAGTCAATAGGTGGTAGCTTTCATTTTCTAACATTTATTGATGAATTTAGAAGGAAAATATGGATCTATTTTCTGAGAGAAAAAAATAGATTATAATGAATATGGAAAGGAGGCTTCCGAGAGAGAAATGTCTATCAAATTTATTTTGGTCTGAAGTTGTAGCATGCTTAGTTTATCTCTTGAATAGATCCCCAACCACTAGTTTCAAGATGAAGGTCCCTCAAGAAGCATGGAGTGGGAAAAAACTGAATGTTGCTCATCTTAGGACTTTTGAATGCATTGCATTTTCTCACATACCTTCTGAATTGAGGAATAAACTTGATGATCGAAGTGAGAAATGAATTTTTGTTGGCTACAGTGAGACATCCAAAGCCTATAGACTCTATAATCCGATTTCAAAGAAACTCATTCTTAGCAAAGATGTCAAATTTCTTGAAAATCATTTCTAGAGTGAGTTTGATAATCACCCTATGGACACTCAAAATCCATTGTTGCCACTTCCTAAAAACACATAAAATTCAAGACAAAAAATACATCATCGTGTCCTTCAAATATTGCAAGTACAAGGACCGGCTGAAAATTCTTAGGACAACTCTTCTTCAAGCAAAAAATTATCCTTTGAACTTCAAAATCAACGAACTCGAATCTTGAGAGAGATCCATCAGCAGTGGGATGATATTGATCAACACAATCCTTTTGCATTAATGTCATGACAACCTACATCTATTAAAGAGGCGACTAAAGAGCCACATTGGGTTCAAGCCATGAACCAAGAAATTGACTCTATTGAGAAGAACAAGACATGTGATCTTGTTGATCTTCCCAAACATAAGACAAGTATTGGTTTCAAGTGGGTTTACAAGACTAAATTCAATGAAAATGGGAAGATTGAAAAACACAAAGCAATACTTGTTTCCAAAGGATTCTCACAACAACCAGGCATTGATTATGGTGAAACGTTTTCTCCAGTATCAAGGTTGGACATTATAAGGACTCTCTTAGCCATAACAACTCAACAAAAATGGAAACTATACCAGATGGATGTCATGTGATCTTTCTTGAATGGTGTCTTAGAAGAAGAGATCTATGTGGATCAACCACATGGATTTGAAGTCAAAGAGCAGCGAACCAAAGTGTATCGGTTGAAGAAAGCCTTGTATGGATTAAAGCAAGCTCCAAGAGCTTGGTACAACACAATTGATACTTACCTTATCAAGAGTGGTTCCAACAGAAGCCAAAATGAGCCAACTCTATACACCAAAAGAGATCAGCAAGGTAAAATTCTTATTGTGTGTCTTTATGTTGATGACATGATATATAGTGGAAATCTTGAGTTAACTAGTTTTAAACATGCCATGCAATGACAGATCTTGGCATAAGAAAAAAAAAATTGGGGATTGCGGTTGACCAATCAACCAAGGGGATTTTTCTCTATTAGCAAAAGTATGCATCATACATCATCAAAATATTTTGCATGGAATAATGAAATCTAGCAGAAACTCGTATACCCCTAGGCACAAAATTGAGCAAGCAAGATGAAGGCCCTATAATGGACTCTACTTTGTACAAAAGTTTAGTAGGTAGCCTGTTGTATCTTACAACAACTAGGTTGTATATTATGTATGCAACCAGCTTTGTTTCTAGGTTCATGGAATCTCCCAAATATTCTCACTAGAAGATGGCAAAAAGGATTCTAAGATATGTTGTTGGCACTCTCAATTTTCGATGGTACACTCAGTCTGTCGATAATCATCTTTTTGGTTACAGTGATTTTGTAGGTAGTCTAGATGATCGAAAAAACACCTCAGGGTATGCTTTTCACCTGGGCACAAATCTGATTTCTTGAGAATCAAAGAAGCAACCCATTGTCTCAATATCTTCTGCAAAGGTAGAATATGTTGCGGCTACCTCAGCTTCATGTCAAGTTGTGTGGCTATGAAGAATATTCTAGTCAATAACAATGAAATCACACTTCAATTTTGGGGCTCATGAGATCAGCTCGTAGAAATATTTACAAAGCTAGAGACAACACTGGGGAATTATGGTGTTGATGCTTGTAACTCTTGAGTTTAGAATTATGGTGTTAATGCTTGTAACTCTTGAGTTTAAGAGGGAGTGTTTTTTATAACCCTAACAATATATAACTTACACTTCTAGTTGTTGTGGACAGTTGTACCAATGGTTAGAATTTATCCTATCTTCTTGATCTTCTTGATTTGTTTTCTCTTTATAACTTTAAACTATCATCTAATACGATCGCACTCCACACATTCTTGTTCCCATTCTGTCTTCTTCATTTCTTGTTTTGTCATTCCACACCCTAACGCATGAATATGTCCTACCAAGGTATATACCGATACGAGGGGCCTCTCCCTTTCCCGCCAGTTCAAAACACTATAGAAAATATTACCCCCTATTTCAAAAGGAAATGCAATACGACACATATAACTATTATGTACAGGCACTAATTTGACAATGAGCATCGGTAGCCCCGCTATTGAACCCGACAATAAAATCGATATACCAATCCACTTGAACACAATCCTGCTGGTTCCTGCTTCTGTCATCATCCGTGGCTGAGTCGACATTGATCTCCAGGGTTTCTCCCCATAGATCTCGCCCATACACCCATACATTGACATAGTGGAACAGACCCCCATAACCCAAATGTTCCAAACATCTCAGCACAGCCAATGAAACCAGGTTTCTCCTCCCTTTCTCGCCAAGAATGTTCTGGGTTCGAGTCGCCCAAATGATGATCTTCGTCCGCATTGGAGACATGTAGACCTCCACACCAGAGTATCCATCCTCTGCAACTCCAACACCATCTCCTTCGTGGCTCCATCTCCATTCAAATAGAAATACAATAGGAAACAAGAAATCTAAAACTAAATAGCTCAGGTCGCTCGAACGCAAAAAAGCAGATGTTTCCGTCCTCCTTTCAACCCTCAACATGTCGGCAAACCATTTCACCGGCGAGATCTCGACGGAGCTCCAATATCTGGTCAATCTTGCAGTCCCGAATCTTTCCGTCAACGAGCTCACGGGTTTGATTCCCCCATCGTTAATCCCGTGTGCATATCAAAATTTCATAGATCTCCACGACAACAAGCTCACGGGAAACATTTCCCTACAGCTGGGGCTCCTGACGAGGCTGGACGCATTTGATGTTTTGAAGAACACGTTATCGGGTATGATACCGCCACCGCTAGTGAATAGAAGAAAGGTTTTGTCACACTTTAATGCGAGTTCCTTCCTAGGCAACGAGCATGAATTCAGCCAGGGCTCCGCCATGCAGGCTCTCTCGAGGGCGACGCCGACATCCTCCTCCACCTCCTTTCCACACAAGAGGATCTACTTGCAGGAAGCGAAAGGAGGCCCATATCCAACGAGCAAGCTATCAACGTTTATGCACCAATCACCTTGTGACAAAAAATATTGCAACCTAGATCTCAGCCTCCAACTGATCTCATCCTTTGCAGTCTCCCACCTATTCAAGGGCTCTCCTTGTCGCTGAGCACTTACACGATACTTACAATGGAAATAACATGATCCTTTTGCTGGGAGTTGCGCCCTGTAAACAATCGTAGCTCCTTGTGCCGTGGGCGTACCCAAATAGATCACAAAAACAGTGACGACTCCTCTAGATCGGACAGTTGGGTGGCCTCAAAACACATCCAAGGAAATGCACAATGTTGCAATAGCACACCCCAACTAACAATCCGACCCTCACACGCCAGGATATCTGTTCCACGGAAAATACGCAGATCATTTCTCCACGTTGGCGATGCTTCACCCACGTAACAGTGATCTCAACACAAATTCTCTGATAGCACTTGTTGGGCACTGAAAGCCCACATAGATTAATTTACATCAGAAACAGGAGATCATAGCAAAAGATCAATTACACATGGAGACACATAATTTACGTAGTAAAACCCCTAGAAGTAGAAACTTCGAGGGGACAATGGCAGCAATATTTTATT
>SNQJ01S0060415.1:8781-50868 GCA_010110895.2 Picea sitchensis
ATGATATCCTGAACGGATATCATTAAATTAGAATGAAGGAAGCAAATATCCCAAAAACAACATTCGAAACTCATGAAGGACATTATGAATTTTTGGTCATGCCTTTTGGCCTTATGAATGCACCTTCCACATTCCAAGGGTTGATGAATTCCATTTTCAATCCCTTCCTTCGAAAATTTGTGTGAGTATTTTTTGATGATATACTGATCTATAGTAAGCCTTGGGAGGATCCCGTTCAACATGTTGACAATGTGCTACAACTACTAAAGGAGCAACAACTATATGCCAGACCATCCAAATGTTTCTTTGGGGTGAATAAGGTAGAGTATTTGAGTCATATTGTATCTCATGAAGGTGTCAAGGTAGACCCTAACAATATTAAGGCCATGATGGACTCGACGATTACCGAAAAATTGAAGAATCTTAGAGGATTTTTGGGTTTGACAGGTTACTACCGCAAGTTTGTTTGGAACTATGGAAGAATAACAACACCTTTAATGACATTAACTAAGAAGGATTCAATTTCATGGAATCCAGAGGCAACTCAAGATTTTGAACAACTTAAAGAGGCGATGTGCAAAGCTCCTGTCTTGACCACACCAGACTTCACAAAAATGTTTATTGTGGAACACGATGCCTCGGGAAATGGAATTTGTGTTTTTCTAATGCAATAAGGAATGCCCCTTGCTTTTGAAAGTCATCCACTCAAGGGAAAGGACTTAAACAAACCCATTTATGAGAAGGAAATGATGGAAATACTACATGCATTGAAGACATGGCACCCTTAGCTAATAGGTAGGCACTTCAAGGTAAAAAAATATCACGATAGTCTTAAATACTTCTTGTAACAAAGGCTATCTTTAGAAGAACAACAAAAATGGGTGACCACGATGTTGGGTTATGATTTTGAAATCATCTACAAAAAAGGGGAGCAAAATGTTGTGGTAGATGCACTCTCAATAAATAATGAAGATGTTGAGGCCTTTCTCTATGCTATCTCGAACATCCAACTCGATTGGTGTAAATGATTCATCGAAACCTGCCCATGAGATCTAGCTAAAGAAAGTACAAACAAAGCTTATCAAGAAAGGAAGAGATATTCAATATGGAAGAGTTAGAAAATATATTCACACTACTCCAATGAGCTGATGATTGATACATAGATGATGATCAATATGATACAATGAATTAGTGGAATACACTCATATATAGGAAAGAACATGTATAATATCATAATGCATGCATGCATAATAGTGATGATCTAAAACAAAAAGTATAAAATAGAACTAGTGAGTTAACTCCCACTAAATTAGTGTGCCAAAAATAGAAATTTCTCCAACACCCCCTGAACATCACTATGGATTAAAAAATGAGTCCCGGCTACTAGGCCATATTAGGTACTCATGTACAATGAAACTAATGAACATTGAATAAAAATGAGGAAAGAGGGAAAACCATGTGGCAACAAAACCCCTCGTCAAAAGACAATGCATCAAAAGAAGAAAAAGGCAGCTGCTAGGAAACTATGTTCTTCACTACAAGATGATCCCGCAAAGTCTGAAACTTCTTCTCACTGAAAGTCTTCGTGAAGATGTATAAATATTTATGGATCCGATGAATTCCTTTGGCAATATATCTAGAATTGTACCTCTTGAACCCATGGACCCATCTGCACCTGAAAATATTCCATTTTGGTGGAAGTGGAACCAGATCACAAGTCTGATTCTCTAGGAGTGAGTCATACTCTTTCTGCATGGCCACATGCCATAATGTATTTCCCATAGCCTCACTATAGAGCTGCGGATTAGAATATTGAACCATATAACAATGCATGGGCATCACAGGTTCATAAGATGAAGGTACATGAGAAGGCCCCTCATGGTGAGATTGAGTCCTCCTAGAATCTAATGGATTTCCTGCAAGAATACCTGATGCTTGAAGTTTGAACTGTGCCCTCTTGGGCATCTGCTAAAGCTTCGACATTGGATTCTTATTTGGCTGTACTACCTACTTATTTCCATGTACAAAATTTGAGTGTATGGAATCATCTCTGATGTCTGAAGCTGATGGAAGCACAAGAGTATCTACATGTTGCAATGGAGGTGCATGCAAAGTACTCTCCTTTTGTGTAAGTAGAAAAGAGGAGTCATCATAAAAAAACTTAGTGGATTTATACTACCTTGACCAATGATCCACCTCTCTAATTGCAATGATGGAATTGTCATGCATGCCAAGTACAAAAATTGAATCTGATGTAAATTCAACCTTTTTACCTTTCTGAGTGATCTGATAAACTGAGAGAAGATTCATAGAAAGATTTGGAACATGTAAAAAATTCTCAAAACTGCCATTATGGAGTTCCACTCTCCCCTCTCCTTCTACTGCTACTGGAGTATCATCCCCCATGAGAATAAGGGGTATCGAGCATGAAATCAAAGAAGTAAAAAATCCCCTTTTTGCTGCCATATGATGTGATGCACTAGAATATATAATACATGAATCAAATGAGGAATTAATTGCAACAAAAGCATGATGGCTACCTTTCTTAGGAGCATGATATTCTTCCTTCTGCTTCTTGACTCCCTCTGGAATGTAGTTTCCAAGGTTTTTCTGCTGAAGTGCCCGTTCCATAAGATTGATCTGTTTCTTCATGCATGTGTAATATTCATGATTTGGTTTATTGCAGTAAGTGCACTGCTTTCCCTTCTTCTTCTTCTTGGAATCTGAAGAGTCTTTGGAACCTGAAGAATCGTTGAAGGGTTTGGAATATCCCTCCTTCTCGTTTGATTTCTCCTTTCTGTTTTGTTTGGATGATCCTTTTCCATCATGCATGGTGAGTGCATGTGCTTTAGGATCCTTGATTAGGCCCATATGAGTTATTTTTTCCTAATGTCTGATAGAATCAACAAATTGATCCATGGTAGGCATCTTCCAATTTGTTCCAATGAGATACCTGCCTAAATGGAAAGTGGAAACATAGACAACATATTCTGGTCCTATCTTGGCCAAGATTATTAGAATAAGTTGGTCCACTTGTTTAGACTTATCAATACCACAAGATTCTAAGCTCAATATCAAATATTTAAACTTAGTAAAGAAATCCTGTATATTATCAAAACTTTTAGGATACAAAGTATTCAACTCTACCTCAAGCATATGACCTCTCATCTGATCCCACTTTCCAAACAAACTTTCCAAGGTAGTCCAGATCTCATTTGGAGTCTTGCATGAGACAACATGAAACCATAGATCAGTTGAAATCAATTCAAGAAGAAGTCCTGCGGCTTCATCCTTTCGGTTCTCCCATATCATCTTCTCAATTGCTGATGTAGGTTCTGTTTCTATCCCCATTGTCAAGTTGTATAGTCCTTTCCTTCTGAGTTGGAATTCTGCCTTAGGCTTCCAATCAAAATAATTGTATGGTATGAGGATTACTACCAAGTTTAACTATATAATAGGTGTCCTATCCATCTCTCCCACTGTTTCTGAGAACCCCTAAAAATTTACTCTCAATTTGCAAGTGAAAAACTAAGAAATCACTGTAGAAAGGGCACTTTAAGTGAAAATTCGTATCAGTTTTAGGAGACGATATTTTGACTTACTTTCTGAGAAAACAATGAGGAATCTCGCCAAACGGTTGAAAACCCACTTGCATAATGGTGATCACCCGATTTACTTCCATAGTGATCCGTTTCCTCAAAAAGTTAACATTTTGGGAGAAATCATTGCAGAAAGGTACGACCACAGATTTGTATCAATTTCAGAAGGTGATCTTCCATATTCCTTTCTAAGAAAACGGTGAAAAATTTCTCCAAATGGTTGAAAACCCACTTGTAGAATGGGTTGATTTAATTATTTTGCAAGACGTTTCCTAAAAAAGTTAATATTTTGGGAGAAATCACAATCGAAAGGTACGACCACATATTTTTCTCGCTGAAACTCCAATTTTCCTTATTCTTTGGCTTCCCTGGCTTGCTCTAAGCAGCGTAGCTATGATACCATGTCAATGTTTCATAGAAACCTGCACATGAGATCTAGATAAATAAAGTAAAAACAAATCTTATCAAGAAAGGAAGAGAGTTTCAATATGGAAGAATGAGAAAATATATTCACACTACTCCAATGAGCTGATGATTGATACATAGATGATGATCAATGTGATATAATGAATGAGTGGAATACACTCATATATAGGAAAAAATATGCATAATATCATAATGCATGCATGCATAATATCATAATAATGATGATATAAAATAGAAAGTCTAAAATAGAACCAATTATTTAACTCCCACTAAACTAGTGTGCCAAAAATAGAAATTTCTCCAACAATTGGATAATAGAAGTGATGGATGAATGGAATAATGAAGAAAAAGTGTGGACTCTCATTCAAAGGTTGCAGCAGGATTCCAGTGCATCAGATACATTTATATGGAAAAATGATTCACTATGGTACAAAGATCGCTTATATTTATGTAAGAACTCCCAACTCAAACAAAAGGTACTCTTGGAATTGCACACCTCTTCGGTAGTAGGGCACTCAAGATTTTTGAAAACCTACCATAGGGTTAATAAGGAATTTTTTTGGGATGGCCTTAAAACTGATGTTCAAAGGTTTGTGGCAGAATGTTTGGTTTTCCAACAAAATAAGGTGGAAACAATTAAGACCCAAGGTCTTTTACAACCTTTAGCCATCCCATGTCAGTGTTGGGAGGAGGTTTCCATGGATTTCATCACAGGGTTACCGAATTCTAAAGGAAAGAGTGTCATCATGGTGATTTTTGATAGACTAACCAAGTACACACACTTTTGTGCACTCTCTCAGCCTTTCAAATCCAATACAGTTGTCGCCGCATTCATGGAGACAGTTCAAAATCTACATGGAAGCCCAAAGATTATTGTAAGTGACATATATCCCATCTTCACTGAACTTTTTTGGACATAATTATTTTATTGTTTGGGTACTAAATTAACTCATAGATCATCTTATCATCCTCAATCTAATGGAAAAAATGAGATAGTGAACAAATGTATGGAAGGATACCTTCGTTGCTTTGTCTCTGATAAACAAACACAATGGTTCAAATGGTTACCCTTAGCAGAATGGTGTTATAACACTTCCTTTCATACTGCAACAAAAATGACACCATTTATGGCACTCTATGAATATCACCCACCTTCCATCACTTCTTCTCTAAAACAAAAATATAAGGTTCAAGCAGTGGAAGATAACATCGAGCATCAAAAACAAGTTCTCCAACTCTTAAAGGACAACCTAACCATGGCACAAAATTGCATGAAACAACAAGCATATCAACATCGTAGTGAAATAATTTTTGAAGTAGGGGATTGGGTATTTTTAATATTACAACCATATAAACAGATGTACCTCAAACAAGCTAAGAAGGATAATAAATTATCACCAAAGTACTATGGCCCTTATAAGGTGTTGTAAAAGATTGGTATTATGGCATACAAATTGGAATTTCCTGCATCTTCGTGAGTACACCCAATTTTCCATGTTTCATGCTTAAATAAGGTTATAGGTGACAAGATCCCAATTCAAACTATATTTCCAGAACTTGACGAGGAAGGAAAAATCATATTAGAGCCTTAAGCTATCATTGACACATGAATTTTCCAATTGAGGAATATATCCATTTCAAAGTATCTCATTAAGTGGAGGAAACTACCTGTTGAAGATTCCACTTAGGAATATGAGTCTTTTATACATAAGCATCCAAAATTACTCAAGTGTTTCATACAACACTTGTCTAAAGGGGAGGGACATGTTAAGCCCTAAATAGTGGCACATTACCCCTTAATTGGGGCATATTACATTAGTAATGTTATTTTATTTATTTCAGCTTGGGTTGATCCAAATTTAGGAGTGGAATAGAATGATTAATAGAATGGATACAATAAACATAGATATATGGAGAACAACACAAATATCGAGTGAAAAATATCTTCTATTGAATAAATGAAATAGGATGAAACTGCAAAATTGCAGAACTGAAACAACTTGCTCGAATGGTGGTAGCTATCTCTGAGAAGAGATGTGGCTGCTATGCGCATCCATATGAGAAGAATGATTAAAATGAAGCTCTAGAGGCATTTTTAACATTACTCATGAATGAAAATACTCTAGACATCCAAAAACCTAACCCTAGGAGATGAAACACCAAAAGTTATGTGGGCCCCTATCGGTAAGTTGGTACCTCAACTTCTCGGGGTCGTAACTTTTGCATATGACCTTTATTTTAGGCGAGTGATAGCCGATTGGAAAGGTATTTTCGAGAAATATGCATTGCAACATCAAACTGTAATTTAGTATATAGTTTGACTATGGCGAGACAAAAAAACATTGTTTAGGGCCCCAAAACGGCCCTGGAAGTACAAAAAGATGTGCTAAAATGAAAACATACAAAACAAGCTAGTTGGATTAGGTGGGAGGCCACTAGTATCCACCTATAATATGTGTAGCGATTCAGTTGGCCCCATAAGTGTAGAACCCACAATTACAAAGAAGTACAGAAGAACATGATGAACTAAAAATTGTTAAGAGGATCCAATTGGAATAGGTGGGTGGCCACAAATATCCACCTGGTATCCATTGCATTGAGGTCCCCCATCAGGTGAGGAAAATTCTGCTAAATTTGGCCCTAGGTGAGCCAGTTTCCTTGGTGTAGGAGATGCCCTACCTTGACAACCCGATAAAGTTGGATCCTTTGCTGGAGAGTGACCTTGTCCTATGTGTCCATTATGTGATTAGTGGATTCCTATTCCATGTAGTCAGGGTTGAGATCTATTGGTTTCAGTTGTTCTGCGATATCTGAGGTGTCCAATAATGGTGGAAAATATGGACAAAGGAGGTCGACATTGAACACGAGGTGAAAGACAAGGAAGGGTGGAGTGTTGAGCTTAAAATAATTTCTACCCACAACCTTGGTGATAGTGTAAGGCCCATAACGAAGTGGGATGAGCTTCTAATGGGGCCCTGTAAGGTGCTCTTTCTGTAAATCTAACTAGACCTTGTTTCCCACCTGAAACTGGTGTGGTATGCTGTGTTGATCATGGCACTGCTTGTACTTAGCATTGGATTTCTGCAAAATCTCATGGACTTGTTGGCGGATGTGCTGAAGCCTCTCAATGAATCTGGTGGATTTTTCAGTCTCAGACTGAGCATGGGAAGATTCTTGTGTGGTTGAAAGAGGTAGTGAAACATCAATGGGACCCAAGTGTTGGAATCCCAGCCCCACCTGAAATGGGCTATGGCCAATGGAGCTATGGAGAGCCTTGTTGTAACTGTACTGAACATAGGGGAGACTCTCATCCCATGTACATAGATGCTTAGAGTTTGATGTGCATGATCATATGATTGACGACCTCTGTTTGGCCATTGGTTTGGGGTTGGAAAGCAGTGGATTTAGTGAGCTTGGTGTCCAACTATGACCAAAGACGCGACCAAAATGTGCCGAGGAACCTGCTGTCCTAATAAAAGATGATGGTATTTGGTATCCCAAAATAAACCCACACTCATTCAAAGAAGATATGGGTAGTATCAACCGCTGTGATGTTCTTCTTGCAGGCTGTGAGGATGGCCATCTTAGAAAATTGATCAACCACCAAAAATACACAGTCATTGCCTTTCTTGTTCGACGGAAGGCCAGACATGTAATCCTTCGAGATGGATTCCCAAGGCTTCTCAAGAGTAGGAAGAGGGGTATATAGGCCTTTCTTCCTGATGTCTGGCTTGGAAATGGCATAGGAAGTACAATATCTAATATACTTGCTGACGTCCTATCAAATGTTTTGTTAATAAAAATGTTTCTGTAGAACAACCACAATTTTCTCCATGCTAAAATGTTCTGCCATTTGACTGTAGTGGGCTTCCCAAATCTTCTTTTCAAGCTCGCTTGAAAGAACACAAAGATGGCCCAGATGGCATAACAATCCGTCCTGAATGTGAAAATCAGTGACATGCATGCCTGTAGTCAAGAGCTGATAGGTGGTGGCGAAGTCCGAATCTTGCTGATAAAGTTGGGGCCACAAGAATGGAGCATAGTGGTGAGTGTAACCACGGGAGGCCGATTGAGGAAATCAATGAAATGATTTTTTCTCCCTGTCTTATACTTGATGTTGAGATGGAACTACTGCAGGTAGGTGGATCACTTCTGATGGCGATCATTCTGCAACTTCCCCTGTGTCTGTATGAATTGTAGAGGCTTGTGATCAATGTGGATGATCATCTCCTTTCCCATAATGTAATTTTTCCATTGACTACATGCTTGTACAATGAAATACATTTTCTTGTCATAGGTGGGGTATTTTCGGACAGTATCTGAGAGTGTCTCACTATGGTATGCCACCATATGACCATGTTGAGAGAGAACTGCACCTACAACATCAAATGATTCAGATCATCAAATGATCATTGTTGTCCCCCCCCCCACACAAATTTTTCCCTTACACCACCCTTGGTCACTTGGTTGAGGGCCCATTTAATATGCGATAATCCCAACATGAACCGTCGGTAGAAATTGGCCAGTTGTAAGAAGCTCCAAAGCTCGGTTAGTTTGGTCGGGGTTCGTCAATCATGGATGACTTGGATCTCAGATGGATCAACATGTACTCCATGCTCAACAACAATTTATCCCAAGTTTTAGACCCTGTTCATGCCAAAGGATCATTTTTCCAAGTTAGCATATAGCTTGTGTTGCCACAGAGTGCTCAAAACCTGTTGAATATGCCGCATGTGATCCTCCCAAGTTCTGTTGAAGATGAGGATGTTATCCAAATATACCACAACAAAATATTTGGTTAAGGGTCTCAAAATATCATCCATCAACCTCATGAAAGTGGTTGGTGCATTTGTTAAGCCAAAGGGCATGACCAACCATTCAAAGAGACCTTCTTTATATTTGAAAGTTGTCTTGCATACATCAGTTGGTTCGATGGAAACCTAGTGGTAGCTAGACTTTAGGTCAATCGTGTTGAAGAAATTCCCCCCGTTGAGTTTTTCAAGAAGGTCATCAATTCTGGGAATTGGGTACCGGTTCCTAACTCTGATTTTGTTTAATGCTCTGTAATCAATGCAGAGTCGCCAGGTCCCATCCTTTTTCTGCACCAGTACAATTGGTTTTCCGTAAGGAGAGGAGATGGGTCTGATGTGCCCCTTTTGAAGAAGCTATTGGATTTGACACTTGATTTCATCATTTTCCATCAACGAGTGACAATATACTGGTCCATTTGGAAGAGGTGCACCGTGGGTTAGATCAATTGGATTCTTGACTTGGCAATTCGTTGGTACCCCGGTGGGTGAGGAGAATATGTCTCTGTACTCTTCCACGATCTCGTCCACTTTCTTATACTGCAAAGAGAGGCTTTGTGTAGAGGCCACAGATGTGGCAATGACCTTCTGCTTACTGTGAGAACAGATCACAAAGAATATGAACTTCCCGGTTTGTGAAATGACCTTACTGCATTTCTTAACAGAGATTAAAGAAATAATGGTAAGAGGTGCTACCTCTGGTATCCTGTACAATTGTCTACCCAAAGTAATAATAAAACTGTTGGGTCTAGAATCATACACAACATGACGCTTCCACAAATATAGTTGTCCTAAAAGAACATCACAAAATTCAAGGGGAGAAATATCACACAATACCTTGTATTTGAAAGGCTTGATGCCGTAGGGTAGATGACATTATTGGATGACACAAAGATCTCTTCCTTGGCAAATCCAGCCGACGGTGTAGGGATGCGGGTGAGGTTCCATCAACAGGTCCAGCTGCTTGACGACCTCTACTGAGATCAGGTTCTTCTGACTACCTATATCGACAATGAAATGAAGTGGACCCCCCTTTACCCACATCTGTGAGTGAAAGAGGCGTTCCCCTTCCTATGGTTCTTTTCGTTCGCTTGGCCGAACTTTGGTGGTAGTGATAGTGGCACTGGGTTCAACATCTGTAATCCGATTCCCTCCTTCTGGATTTGATTCGAAGTTAGAATGAACCTCTGACTCGAAATCCTTCAGCTCAAACATGAGTGATTTCTTGGAGCGACATTCTTCGATGTTGTGCCAAGGGATTTTATGGTATTCACACCATTTTCTCGTTTCCTTCTTTGTCTTCTCATTACCCTTCTTGTGTTGCGGCTTGGAATGGTTATCCTGAGAGTGGCCATATTTTATCTGTCCCTTGTTATGTGGGTTGGGGCTTCCTTTTCCCTACTTCGACTGTGAGGAACTTGCAGATCCAAACTCTCGCCTCTTCTGCTTAAATTTCTGCTTGATCTTGAAATCATATCTATAAGCTATACCCAATGAGGCGATGTCCAGAAACTCCATTTCTGTTTGAATGTATCTATGAAAACAATCATGGTATTTGAGCACCAAATGTCGCTCAGAGTCTTTGATACCCAATTTGGTGCATAGGGTATGGAAAATATTGGTGAAATCTGGTACTGTCTGGTCCTTTTCCTGATGCAAGGTGGTCCATCTGGTGCACTGGTCCTCATAGCTTCCAACAAGGTAGTACTGTTATTTAATGGTATCCTATAAGGAATCCCATGTAGGGGCGACCAAAAATATTGCAATTTCCTCTATGGCCCTTTCCTCAAAGTAAGTATCCCACCAGTCCTTAACATGGGGGACGACCTTGAGGAGTGCAAAAGTAATCTTTTCCATATCGGAAAAATTGTGGACCAAAAAATACCCTTCGAGCAGTTTCAACCATTTATCTACAACATCTGCATATATCAGTCCTTCAAATAATGGAATATCAAAATTTACCTATATCTTGAAGGGGGTTTCATGGCCGCTTGATGAAGATGCTTCTTCTATGGGCAACCACCGAAGGATCTGTGCAAAGTTGTCCATCATTTCGTTCCTTTGTCGTGCAAGGGCTTCCTCAAGCAACATTTTAAAACAATCTCCTGCTCCATCATCTTTCTTTTCATCCCCCATGGGTTTTTTTCGAGCTTGGTGTGACCGATATTGCAAAGGCTCAATTGGTTCGAGTCCCAACTTCTTGTACCCAAATCTTGTTGGGAACATGCACAAAGAAAAATAAATGAAGAGCATACCACTCTGATACCAATGATCCAGATTTGGGAGAGGAATGAATTGATTAATAGACTGAATACAATAAACACAGAGATATGGAGAACAACACATATATCCAGTGAAAAATATCTTCTATTGAATAAATGAAATAGGCCGAAACTGTAAAACTGCATAACTAAAACAACTTGATTGAATGGTGGTAGCTATCTCTGAGAAGAGATTTGGCTTCTACGTGCATCCATCTGAGAAGAATGATTACAATGACGCTCCAGAGGCATTTTTAAAATTATTCATGAATTCCAAAACCTTAGACATCCAAAAACATAACCCTAGGAGATGGAACGACAAAATTTATGTGGGCCCCTTTGGGTAAGTTGGTACCTCAATTTCTCGGGGTCATAAATTTTTCATACGACCTCCGTTTTAGGTGCATTATATCCCTTTGGAAAAGGAATTTTTGAGAACTACACATTATGCCATCAAAATCTGACTCCGTCTATATTTTGACTGTGGCAAGCCAAAAAAATACTGTTTAGGGCCCCAAAATGGCCCTGGAAGTACAGAAAGATGCACTGACATGAAAACATACAAAATAAGCTAGTTGGATTAGATGGCTGACCACCAGTATCCACCTGGAATATGTGTAGGGATTCAACCAACCCAAAAAGTGTAGAACCCACAATTACAAAGAAGTATAGAAGAACGTGCTGAACTAAAAATTGTTAAGAGGATCCAGTTGGAATAGGTGGGTGGCCACCAATATCCACCTGGATCATGGGTCCATTAGTTGTAATTGTACCTCCTAGTCTCTTATATATACCAAGGAGACCTTTTTATTTGGAATCATTTGGAAATTTATGTGGTGTATAAGGAGGTTTCCCCCTCAAGGAGGCTTATTATATGAAATTCTCTCTTTGTCAAGGCGTTGAGTACTTATTATGAGGTTTTTTTATGCTATTTTGATATTTGGTTCTTAACATGGGATGATATCCTTCCATATGTTCAACATAGCTATGAAAAATCCCTCCACAACTCTATTGACCAAAACCTTTTTCAACTTTTCTTAGGGTTCTAGCCATTAGTCCCCATTGATGTAACTCTATCCATTGCATATTCATAGAAAGATTCCTCCCATCCCAAAACCAAGGTAGTTAAAGAAATCAAAGTTTTTGAACAAATCCATCACATCCAACAAGAAGTTTACGATATCTTGTAGAAATCGGATGCCAAGTATAAGAAACAACATGACCAACATCATTTCCACACAAGTTTTAGGTTGGTGATAAGGTGTGGCTTCATTTTTAGTAATATCACCTCATAGCCCCCCATGAGAAGCTTAGACCAGTCCGATATGGGCCTTACACCATCATGAAGGATATGGATGAGAATGGTTTTGAATTGAGTATTTCCCCTTTCTTTGGATTGCACCCAATATTTAGTGTGGAGTTGCTTCAACCATATTTTCCACCCCTACTGGACACCTCGAAGGTAGCTAAGAATTTGGTTAGTACATAAATCAATTATGATTTCATTCAATAGTATATAGTGGATAAGATCATGTACACCAATATGTAGGGAACTATTGTGGGTGGGAAATCCCTCCTACAGACTAGCATTAAGGGTTTTATCATGCATGCAAAAATGACCTAATGTCTCCCACTTTTTACCAACATCCCAATCATAAATCCCATTATTCATATGCAAATACAAGGTTAAAGATATCAAGTTACTATACCTTAGTTTCCGTGTTTGATGTCGATCCCTTTAACGCTTGGTCGCTCCTTGACTGCAACTCTCCTCCCAATGCTGACCTGCATTCATAAAAGACAAACAAAGAACTCCACATGCATATGATCTATAAACTAATGGGTTAGAGATTCTATCAAAATATAATCAAATTTAAATACTGATAATCTCATATGGCGGGACGGGAAAAGTACTTCTTTTATTAATCTCACAAAAGTAACCTTACAATAGTGAGATTGGCCACTGCTCCTCGAATCTGGTCCTAGGCTCCTCTTCAACTGTGCTTCAACTGCTTCTGTATATGCTTCTCTTCACACAATAGTTGCAAAAGGTTGGGGCAAGAGGAACACTAAATTGGGTATAGTTTCTTTGCTATGATTTTCCACTTTCCAAATGGGACCCCTACCCCTTCTTTTATAGGCTAGAAAGGGCTAGGTATTTGGTCAAGTGACTGATTATGGGCGGTCAATCAGTTTGGTTAACTTACCCAAAACTGTGTGTTCCGTCTGCAACTTTCCATTTTTTGTTCTTTTTAGGTATACGCGGGCTATAGTGGGTCAACCAATGTGCAGTAGTGGAGCAGGGCATGTATGCCTTCAAAAATAGTGTTTTTTAAGAAGATGTTCAGTAGTGGCTTGGCAAAGAAGTCAAATGAGATAGCTTGATGCCAAGTAAGCATGTCTGGTGCAATTTAGGGTTATAACAGATGCCCCATAATGTGTGAGGTCAGAAGAGCATATGATGGCAGAAATACATTATCAATCTTCACCAACGTACCAAACAGGTGAGCCCAAGAACCAGAATTCAGGAGGTGCCATCTGCAAAATAACAATTGTCTCACCGAGGTGGGCATACACATGCTCAGAATGAAATAAAATCATGGCTACCAATCAAATACACTATATATCCATGTCATATAACTATATAAAGTGTAGCCACGAGCAATACACAACGGATCTACGTATCGAAATCAAAAATATATACATGCATAGTATCCATCTTCAAGAAGCGAATAAGGCCCGATGGCTAGAGATGAGGCCTTCAGAGCTCGAGAAACAGCTTCAAAATCTTCACAAATCGGGTAGGAGTGTAATATGAGTGTACGACTTCACTACCCAAAGGTCTTCGACGACTTGTCAGGAACATACTAGAGGGTTTTGATGATCAGGTTGAGGGCTTCATGGATTTTGAACAAAGACTTGATTGGGATTTTGGGCATGGGGGTAAGAGACAATATGTAGAGGGGGTTGACTCAAGCATGGTAATAAATTCCCTTGGACAATAGAACGAAAAAAAATGAGACTCAAGCATCATGATATTTTGACATAAGTTCACGATGCAGGAGGCACTACAAACTCTCCATATGTTTGGAAGAATAACCAAACCGAGGAGGACACAACTCTATGTAGAGAGAACATCTTCCTAAGGTCATATTAAATCCCAGGGCTTGACGAACAAACGAAAGGATGTGCTTTGTCCAAGGGCGACTCATTGTGCTGCCAATAAAAATAAAATACTTTTCCCTTCCTCTTTTTGGGGTATATTTGTTTTTTTATTGTCTTTTTCAATAATTTTGGAAAGCTTGAAAAATAATAAAAGAATGCTACGTTACAAAGGAGGATCGAGTGTCACAGACATACTAGTTCCAAGCACACAAAAGACACGGATGCTCAGGGAAAAGGGACATATGCAGGAAAAGGACACTCAGGAAAAATCCTCCATGGGCCAAAGGTGTCAAGACGCAGAGGAAAAGTGCTACAGGGATTGCGTATAAGGCATGCTTCAGATGGTTGAGTTGAGAGCAACATGGAGACGACATTAGGCCAATGACGCAGGTATGAAAACGCGATTAATAAGACACACAATGGTAACGTCCTTCGATGTAATTTTAACGAGCCTAGAGATGGTAGGCTCGACGTTTTTTCTTATTTAGAGAGTCTGAAAAATCGTAAAAGGAGAGTCCACTGTGGTACCTTTTTCGAAGATAGTCTAGTTGGCTCAAAAAAGGGGTAAACTAGCAATGTCCATACATCTATTCAAAACCATTTTAACGAGTGTGAGAAAGACAAGATCACTCAATGATTTTTTCATTTTTAAGAAGTCTAAAAAAATCTTAACTATGGACTCCATCAGGAATGTTCTTCTGGACCAATTTAACGTGTGTGAAAGAATAAGGTCACTCAATGATCTTTTCAATTTTAGGGAGTCTGAAAAGAGCTTAACTATGGACTCCGTGGGGTTCCTTTTTCGTAAATTTAGTCCCCCAGGCCCGAAAAAGGGTTAAAATCATACCTGAGAATACTCTTCTAGGGAACTGGGGCTCCTAGAGTATACCTTTGTTCGTATAGTTGACCATCCGGACCGAAAAAGGGGTAAACTACCGCCGGATATACGTGAATTCAAATTTCAGTTTAGCGAGCATGAAGGTCAACAAGATCGCTCGACAATCTTTTCATTTTTAGAGGGTCTGAAAAGGGCTTAAAAGAAGACCCGTTATGTTATGGGAGTCTCGAGGGTGAGGTTAAGAGTGATAATGCATCATGCAAATGAGTCTCAAAATTGTAATCAGGATAAAGTAATAAGGACTCCCAAGCCTATGGTCATTAGTGACGGCATGGACACCAAAATGCAACCAGGATCTACCTAGGGCATCCATGTTAAGGTAGGCTCTACCACTAAAATATGACACTTCTAAAGCAACAATGATGGTTCAGTGTCACAAATCAGTGGGATCAATCCTATGGCATAGTGATAAAGACAACGAGATGCAAAAAGTAGAGGTGGAATACTAACTTAAATGCAACAAGTTGGAAAAAACGAGTTGTTTACCAAAGGACCTTTTAAAAAGACCCAAATCTCCAAAAAGTTTCACAATACCCAAAGTAACAATTATCGTAACAATCCATAGAAAACTCCTGAACCATACTAAATGATTTGCAATTGAGAAAAAATGACAAAAGGGTCCAAAAATTGACAAAAAGTGGCCAAAAAGGTCTATAAATAGAAGTTGGCAGCTCATTATCACTATTGCAAATTGAGAAATTGAATAAAAGACAAAAATACCCCTTTGTGAAAAGAATTGATTCTGGGAGCTTCAGTGGATGAAACGAACTTCCACTTGGACCAAGTAAGTACATACTAAACACCCTTGCATTTCCATTCTTCCTTTATGCATTTTATTTTGTTTTTTTAGGGGGCGCTGACCTTAAAAATGTCAACCCTACGTATACGTGGGCTATCCTAATACAACCTGCGTATGCACGTGTGCATAATAAAAAATGCATGCATGCACATGCGACTGTGTGCATTACAGTCTGCGTGTACCCTCTAAGATGTGAAAAAATAAAAAATTGCAAGGGCTAATCTCTCCTAAACTTGTAAAATGTAGGATGTATGTTCACTGGAGAGAAAGGGAGCATGAGGACATTGATATTTTGGTCGATGAGGACCCTAATTCTCTTGCCGCATTAACACAATGTGGTTTGATAAAGTTTTTCCATTTTCCTTTCATGCGGGCATAACCTAGGCTAATGAACGCCTTGGTTGACTATTGGAACCCTGACACAGAGGCCTTCATTCTTGAGGGTCAATCATTGACTCCAACGACCGAGGACATATACTTTTTGCTAACCTCTCAAGGAGAGGGAACCCAATCAATTTCCACACTTTTCCTTCTTGGCCTCTCAACATAGTGGAGTTGATTGGACTCCACTGTGAAGCCGGTACTGACAAGATGGGAACACATATGCCCATAAGAAAGATCTCTGACCTATCATTAAAAGTGATATTTTTTCTTATTGGGCGGATCACTGGATCTGCGGCTCTACATCAGGCCTCCCAGACACACATGAATTGTCTTGCGAAACAAAATATAATGATGGAACCCTTGGACAACATGAATTGCTGCCAATGCAAGTTTTTCAATATGGGAGTAATTGAGTTCCGGTCCAACTAGGCCTCGACTCAGGTAATAAATCATGTATTCTGAGAGTAAATCATCCTCCTAAACTAATACCATATCGATGGTCAACTCTGTAGCGGCCAAGTATAATAGGAAATATTTATTATAATTGGGTGGCCAAAGCAGAGGGGTTGATATGAGGGTACTTTTCAAAGCGACGAAAGAGTGTTGAGAGACTTTGTCCCAATGAAAAGGAACGTCCTTCTTCAATAAACACATAAAACCCTTTGTGATCTCGACATAGTTTGCGATGAAACGCCGTAGAAAATTCGCTTTTCCCTACAGGCTCTGAAGTTGAGGTATGGTGCACGGGGGAGGCAATTGAACTATTGCCTCAACCTTGAGAGGATAACCCATGATCCCTGTTGTCGAAATGATGAAACCTAACAGACGACTTGATGTGACGCAAAACCTACACTTGTTGGGATTCAAGCAGATTTGGTAGTAGCGACACCATTCAAGGATAAGTCAGAGGTGTTCCAGATGATCAACTTTCTTGCGATATCGTGACGTTAAATCATCGATATAAGCCTCGACTATGTGTTTGAGGTCGTGGAAAGAAAAATAAATGGCCCGCTGAAACATAGCTCTAGCATTTTTCAGACCAAAAGGCATCTTACGATAAGAGGATGTACCCCATGGACAGATGAAAGCGGTTTTGTGTTGGTCTTTAGGTTTGATTTGGATCTGATTGTATATCGAAAAACCATCCATGAAAGAAAAGGCCTCTCATTCTATGCATTCATCGAATATCTGGTCAATAAATGGCATGGGGAAACTATATTTTGGGCAATCCTTGTTCAGATCATGGAAGTCCGTGCATACATGAATCGTACCCTATTTTTTATTGACTGGCACGAGATTCGACACCCATTGAGTCAATTGGACGGGGTAGATGAAACCAACTTTATGTAGTTTCTCTACTTCAGCCTTGATAGCTACTGTTTTCCTAGTATTGACTGAACGAAGCTTCTACCAGACCGTCTTGACATCAAGATAAGTCGCGATTTCATGTTCAACAATTCTTGGGTCTATGCCTAACATTTCCTCATAATACTAGGCAAAGACGTCACATAATTCTTTAAATACATCTATGTAGATTTGAATCTCCTCGGGGGAGCATTCCGCTCCGACGAAGATATTGTCCATGACGCCAGGGGTTCTGGAGATTTCAATAGGTATCGTCTTGACTATTGTTTCCATATTTCCTTCAGCGCAAACCGTGTGTGTTTCCAAAGGATTGATAGGACAATATTTATCTCCATTCATAGTTAGAGTGAATTCTCCTACTTCAATTTGTCTTAGCTCTGGGAGGAAGTAATATCTATGATGAAGATCATCCCATGGTCTGTCTGGAATAGTCATTGCCTCAATAATCACTTCATCTGAAGGTAAGACTAAGTCTAAAGAATCAAAATCAACAAGGGAACCTTGAGCCCAAATAGGCTCGAGCACCGGATCTAACTCTTGTGCTGGAGTCGGATCAGGGTCTGCAGAAGCTTGTTAAATGATCGAGTTTGCAACTTATGCCATAGAAAAAGGCATGGCCATGCCATGGTGCTTTGTCCCTTCCATCGTGGCAGATGGGGAAGGAAGGGTTCACAGATCGTGAAAGTACATCATGCGAAACGACGAGAGTTGAAAAATTTCAGCCCGAGGCTGGTCGGAGACATCCATCATATAATGGACATTGCCGGTCAGAGGCGGGTAATCGAAAGTACCCATCGATGATGGGCACAAACCAACCCCTACATTGATGATGCCAGGTTGGGGGTTATCAATCATCGGGACCGTGGATATTCCCAATGAAGGGTTAGGACGGGAGAAGGATAACTGATCAATGGCCACAATATGGCCCTTGTGAGGAAACAACAAGACCCGTAACACTGTCCCAACCATTTCTTGCATAGCGTAGGTCCAACTCCTACCTAACAAAATATTGTAGTCGAGGTATGCATTGACCACTTCAACTTCGACACACACGGGTTTTCCCCCTAACTGCATGGGGAAAGAGGGGATGATCCCATGTGGTTGGAAAGAATGACTGTCAAAACCTGTAAGTAGAGTAGGTGATGAAGGAAAAATGGGTTGGTTGATGGCCTTCCAACATGCCAAATACATCACACATGTCGAGGTGCCCTCATCCACTACTATACGAAAAATATTCTGGGTAAAAGTTTTCATGGTGTAAGCCACTACTATCTGAAAAGCGACGTTGTAAGGAAGATGAGGTTTTAAGTTGGAGGTATCAAGCATGATCGTTCCCAGATTACAACTCTCGACAGAGCCTAAGGCAACTAACATGGCCTTTCTCTGGGAAGGGAAACTCTGAAGGACTTCCAAAGCAGACATCGCACAAGGGGTTTGTGATAAATCTTCCACCACAAAGTAGTTCTGTGCGGCCCTTGCATTTTGGTTGTAAGTATCTTTCTTGAACACACCTTTGGGGATGCGTGTCATCATTTTTCCCAATGTCCTCTCAATCTGAAGAGGAAGAGGTGGGTTTTCAGCTTCTTTACCCTTCTCAGAGGTGCCTGGCTTTCCATAATCATGTGCTCTAATCATTATATAAGCATCACCTTTCATCATATAGACATTTGCGAACAAAGGATTACTTGAAGACGGAGGGGGTCCTTGACTGCCCCCTTCCACGCTCAAGGAGGCTTGAGTTAGATTTTTCCTGTGTGGGAACGAGTTCATTAACATAGTAGGTTGTTGCTATGCCAATAACTTCTGGGCCTTCACAAGCCGAGGGAACTGATGGGTTGGGTGGTCTTCCTTGCAAAGATTACAAGGATACTTTGACTTATTCTTTTCAGTGTCGCCCCTGCTAGCATTATCGGTGGGTTTCTTATCCCCCTTACCCTTTTTCCATTTTTTCTTCTTTCCATCAGGCTTCTGGGTGGCCTTCAGGTTTGTCGTTTTCACATTGTGTACATCCGAATTTTGGGTAGGGGGAGCAACCGAACTAGTGGTTTGGCTAGCCGCTGTCTATTGTATCGACAATTGTTGCAATTGATTTGAAAATGGATCAACGAGCTTGGTTTGTGATGAACCAATAATGCCATCATCATGTGGTATAGACCTTTGCTTGGTTTTGTCAAGGATTGACCTCGGTGCATCTGGAAAAATCTCATAGAGTAAACCAGATTGAGAGTAAATTATCTCTAGCTATTGCTCTCTCATTATCGTGTCTTCCTCGGAAAACACTTTGGACATTGCGACATCTTTAGATAACTGGGGTACCAAAGACTTAAGGAACTACTCTAGCAGGAATGCTGGTGGGACTGGCACTTTGATCAAACTCTTTCGGCGTCTCCATTCTCGAATATGATCCAAGATATGGTCCGCTTTTGTCTGCTCGAAATTGTCCAACA
The DNA here is from genome assembly GCA_010110895.2 of Picea sitchensis. Lineage (NCBI taxonomy): Eukaryota > Viridiplantae > Streptophyta > Pinopsida > Pinales > Pinaceae > Picea > Picea sitchensis. Next base: position 28,934 of record SNQJ01S0060415.1, read on the forward strand.
ATTCGGTGCCGACGTCGTATCTCACAAGTAATTGGAAATGGTTCAGGAAAGCCATTGCCAATTCACCGAAGGAAGAGTATTGTGAGTGGTCGAGCTCAATGTACCATTTCGCAACACTCCCTATGAGAGTGCATTGAAACAATCACAACTGAATGGAGTCGTCTCTTAACAATTTCTACGAGCACCATAAGTGGGAGGTAGTCATGTGATCACCAGGATATTCGTTAGGCTTGGCCTTGAATTTTGGAATGTTCGAAGGAAACTTGGTCGGCATGGGAGGCCAACTTGGATAATGACAGATGGGGTCATTTAAGAGCCTTGTCAAATTTGGCAAGTGCAGGGTTTCCATAAACGATAGTTTGGGTTATGGATTGTAGCCGGGGAAAAAGGATCTTGGGGTTTGATTGGCACCAGGTTTCCAGGAAAAGTTAGGTTGCTGGCCAGGGCTTTGGTAATAACCATGACCGTGGCCAGCATACAGATTGGGTTCTTTTTGAGACATCATCTGCTGGTTCCCATAATAAGACGTAAAGGGCTGAGATTGCATCACATTCCAAGGATTTTGGGAGGGGTTTCCCCCTGCCGATCCGATGGGTATACGCATTGGGCCTTTCCCAGGGTTCCACTGGGTATGGAAAGGGTTGCCCCCGATCTACATACTTGGCAAGGGGATTGTTCCTTGTGATGGATTCCAAGATCCTTGTGAGGAAGGAATTCCTAAGTGTGCCCCCTGTGCAGGAATAGTACCCTGTACAGGATGTGGTTGTCCATAACCGGGGTTGCCCCCGGCCGAAATGACAGCTAATGAGAAAGAGTTGTTACCAAATGCACCGAACAAAGAGAAAGGTGTCAAACAAACTGACATATTATAAGGAGGGAGTGCTTGACTACCTGCTCCAAACAAGTTTATGTTAGGCCTAGCGGAGTGTTGAGGAACACCGCTGAGCGAGGGGGACAAAGGGGGTATATGACCCCCGCTCCAAGGGAAAGTGGTAAAGGGAACGAAAGTTCCCCCAATAGATCCTTGCAGAGGAGTGTTGGAACTCCCTGCTCCCAAACCCAAAGTTTGTAGAGTGGAGGAGGAAAGTACAATATTCGTACCGAAGCCAGGCATCCCGTATGAGAAAGGAGAGCTTGTCGTGTTTTGATTAAATAGAGCAGTGATTGCCGCCATAGACGAAATCAGACCGCTGATCGAGGTAGAAGTAGTCGAGACCATGGTGGCTCAGACTGATGACGATTGGTTATGAGGTGGAACACCCCCAGCAGTGACAGTCGTGAAGGAAATATCAGTATTCCTTGAAGAAGTGGAAACGTTTTCTTCCATTGTTGCTGGTGACACTACTAGACACTCGTAAGGTAGAACCTGTACGATGATGGGTGCTGATAGATCAGTGATGGGAGGGTTGTAAGGACAAAGAGCCTCGGCTCCGAGTTCATAAATGATTGGTTCCTCCAGAATCGAAATTTCTTCTCTCAAAGATGGGTTGGGCACAGTTTCCTAAAAGCCGGTTGTCTCAAAAGACCCTTGCTGGTCTAATTTTCGCCTTAGCAGTGGCGGGGGGGCTCGAGGTCAACCGAAGGCAGGCCCATAAGCCTTCGCAACCGATGGAACTCCTGATTCTCCACTATGTGAGAAGATCAAAGACACACTAGGTAAATCTATAATTGTTTGAAAACCAACACGCACTAAAAAAGTACCTATGAGATAAAACAAGCAGTCACTAACTAGTTGGAAGAATAGTTACAACAACCAACACTAGAGAAAATTACCAGTGCAAGTGCAACTCAAATAAGGAAGAAACCTCCAGGTATACTCTGCAAAGTGTGGCTCGATGTCTGTCCTAGGTACCGCGGTATACCCCCACAGTCACCTGTGTAAGTCACTAGAAAGATAGGCAAATAGGTTGCGAATGCGCAAACAATCACCAGGCGGGTACAGTCGACAGTCAGGTGGACCGCAATGAGAAGGGTATCAATATCGAAACCTATCAAGGGTATCGAAAGAAAGTGTTCCATAAGACTACTACAACCCTCGAATGGATTCGAGACCCACAAAGCTCCATGGCAAATGAAATCAATGGAATCCCAATACAAGCCCTCTATATGCGTTCCCCACTACGTTTGGTCCGGATTTGGAGGGGTTATCTCCGCTACCTTTCTTTATGCGACCTCGTGTTTAGCCCCTGTGTTAAAGGGGGGTCCCGGATAAATTTTACGATACTGGACTTTTGACACTCCCTAGCACATACTCTTATGTTTGTTTTTCAACCTTGAAGAGTTTCCTCTCCAATCCTAAATCAAGGCTCTAGCCTAGACTAGTTGATGGACCATACAAAACATAAAGTCTAGTTGATTTTAATTAATCGTTAATTTTTTGGGATTGTTTTAAGTCAAAGGTTATGAAAGTGAAACTAGTGATGTTTTGAGAAATGAAAGAGAAGATAAACAACAAGCTGGAAACAAAATAACTTCTTCTTGACAAATTCATATTTTCTCTTTTTAAAATTTTTTAAACCAACTTTTCAAACTTTTTCTTTCTAAGATATTTTAACTGAAAAAATCAAAACAAGCTTTCACTCTACTACGAGCTACTTATTGTCCTAATTCAATCAACCAAGAACTTATGAAAACATTATTTTAACTATTTATTAATGCAAACAACCAACTCTTTTACCAAACCAAGAAGTAAATTTTGTGTTTTTTTTTATTGTGCTTCAAAAACAAGAAAATTTAAAACAATATGTCTTCTTTTCTGAAGCAAAAAAGTGAAAAAAATAAGAACAAGACAAGGCCAAAAAGGACTTCTGGCCAACCACAGACCGTGGGGAGTTACTGACAACCAAAATGGCAGATCAAACTGACTCACTATCTCATCAAAAAAACTTAGTTAAAGGAAGAAAATTTTCAAATGCAAAAGCAAGCTATACTGGCACACAACCTAGACTAAAACTACTATGACAGAGACCAAAAAGACACAAGAAAAACATGCGAAGAAAAAAAAAATTGACAGGGAAGAGGATGACTGCCTCCTCAAAATTTTCTAGACAGACATGCGACTGTCACTTCAACAACCAGTGTATGCACGGGTGATGCCGAAAGACAGGACACGTATGCACACGTGTAGGACTACTACAGCCAGTGTGTGCCCTTGTTTCTCCTCAAAAGAAGCAATAAAAGAAGCTAAGCTTAGGCAGGGAGTACTAGTATTGAAGACCAAAACCCCTTAAAGGTACATAAACTCACTCTAACAGAAAAAGATGCAAGGAAATCTGAGAAAATGAAGCTAATCTGAGGTTATACCTAGGCTATAAACTACAATCACAGAAACCAAAACCAGACCCAGAAAACCCCTGAGAAGGATCACTTCTGACAGGGGAGAGGATGATTGCCTCTTTTTTGAAATTTTTTTTCTGGACTTAGACACGCGACTGATCTTTTAGCAGCAAGCGCATGTATGCAGGCTGTATGAATTCAGGGCGCGTGTATACATGGGTTGTATGAAGTCAGGGCACACGTATACGTGGACAGACCTTCTGCAGGCTGTATGAAGTCAGGGCGCGTGTATACATGGGTTGTATGAAGTCAGGGCACACGTATACGTGGACAGAACTTCTGCAGGCTGTATGAAGTCAGGGCACGTGTATACATGGGTTGTATGAAGTCAGGGCACACGTATACGTGGACAGACCTTCTGCAGGCCGCGTATACCTCTGTGGCTTCCTGAAAAAAGAAAAAACAGTCAGGCGAAGGAAGAAGGGAGTACTAGTATGGAAGACCAGAATCCCTACTAGCTCAGACTTTCGCAGAAACTCAGAAAAAAGGTAGTAAAACCAATTAAAAAATACCCAACAAGCACCCCCCAAAACCCTAGAGATCCCTAGTACGGTCGTCAAATCTGTTGTGGGTGGGAAATCCCTCCTACAAACTAGCATTAAGGGTTTTATCATGCATCCAGAAATGGCCTAAAGTCTCCTACTTTTTACCAACATCCCAATCATAAATCCCATTATTCATATGCAAATACAAGGTTAAAGAGATCAAGTTACTGTACCTTAGTTTCCATGTTTGATGTCGATCCCTTTAACTCTTGGTCTCTCCTTGACTGCAACTCTCCTCCCAATGCTGATCTGCATTCATAAAAGACAAACAAATAAATCCACATGCATATTATCTATAAACTAATGGGTTAGAGATTCTATCAAACTATAATCAAATTTAAATATTGACAATCTCATATGGCGGGATGGGAAAATTACTTCTTTTATTAATCTCACAAAAGTAACCTTACAATAGTGAGATCGACCACTGCTCCTCGAATCTGGTCTTGGGATCCTCTTCAACTATGCTCCAACTGCTTACGTATATGCTTCTCTTCACACAATAATTGCAAAAGGTTGGGGCAAGAGGAATACTAAATCGGGTATAGTTTCTTTCCTATGATTTTCCTCTTTCCAAATGGGACCCCTACCCCTTCTTTTATATGCTAGAAAGGGCTAGGTATTTGGTCAAGTGACCAATTATGGGCGGTCATTCGGTTTAGTTAACTCACCCAAAACTATGTGTTTCGTCTGCAACTTTCCATTTTTCTTTCTTTTTAGGTATACGCGGGTTGTAGTGGGTCAACCAGCGTACACACGCGTGCAGTAGTGGAGCAGGGCGCGTATGCCTTCAAAAATAGTGTTTTTTAAGAAGTTGTTCAGTAATGGCTTGGCAAAGAACTCAAATGAGATGGCCTGATGCCAGGTAAGCATGTCTGATGCAATTTAGGGTTATAATAGGAACCTACTAGTAGAACATACAACTCTATCAAGTCGTCAAAGTAGGACAACTTCTTCACTAAGGCAAGTGGCTCACTAGTAGTCAATTTCAACAACATTTTCCGCATCTAATGAGGGAACTTGAGGAAATCAGGACCATTTATTCATAAGGGCGGAGGACTAATCCTGGTGGAATTTGGTGGCCACCCATCTCTTCCATTTACTCAACATGGTTCTCCATCTTGACAATGTTTTAGGTCCTAAACTTTTGAGGTAGTTTTGAGGCCTTAAATAATGTTTTTTGGCCATTTGGGGGCTCATAATGACCATGGAATGACCATTCTTGCTAATAATTGTAATTCTTAGTTATATATTTCCAAAGAGATACTATTAACCCCAAATAGAGATTGTATGAAAAATTGTCATCCCCAGGAATTTGACGTATCAACTAGCCACATCAAGGCTCACAATCCTTTTGGTGCTTCATCTCCTATGGTTAGGGTTTTGGACCATTAGGGTTTACTAATTTATTTTAAAATACCATTTTTTCCTCTTGCAATTCCTTCTTGTGAATGATCATGGTCAATATCTCTCTCTTCATAGATAAGCTACCACCATTATATTTAGTTTGATTGCCTTTTCATTTCACAGTGTTTTCATGTTTCATTTGTTAATATGATTTGGTTCTAACTATCTTACTGTGCTCCCTATAGTATTTTTGTTTGTGTTTTCATTCATATTCCTTCCTTTTATTCCATTCTCTATACAACCCAGATCATTTCCACACAATCCCGTTGAGTTAGATATCTTTGGTAGATTGACTCAGGGTTTCAACTTGAAGATTGAAACAAGGTTTATATCTGTATATCATGAGTTATATGCAAGACATTATGGTTATGAATAGCCACAATTATGGTATGTGTGCACAAGACATGGAACATTATTGAAGATTAAATATCTTTGACAGTGTACAAAGGCTATGGTTCTAGATCCAAATGATGATCATTTCATCATCAACAAGAAGGATGATGAGGTTGTAGGAGTTATAATGACTTACATATTCAAGGATATTCACTTTCATATGAGCATGATTGACTATCCAAATCAAGTCTGGAGGAAAGTGAAGACTCTAGTTGAAAATATTGATGAAAGTCAAGGTATTGCAGATTGAAAAGGAGTCAATCTCTCTTGATTATCTCTTCTTTGAATGAAATGAAGATTATTTGGCTCATGTGAAGGAGCTGTAATTTAATTTGGGTGAATGTGAAAAGGATTTTCAAAAGAAATATGACTATTTTATAGCACCGATCTTGATGATTTTGAAAACACCCTATAATGTATTATGTTCGACATTCCGTGCTAGTTGGGATTCTTGAGATTTTTTTGTCAAGTATTATTCCTTTGATTCTTTCCATGGTTTTCTAATTAGAGCACAACAAAAATTGATTGATGAAGGGAAATTTGAAGTTAAGAAACAAGCATATTTTTCTTAAGGAAAAAAGTTGGCAGAACTATAGAGAAAGAGGTTATGAAATCAAGAGAAATAATGGGATTGAGTAGACCAGACTACTAAGACGAAGGACAATGATCATATATCAACTAATACAATAAATAATAAGAATATTAAAAAATATTGTATAAAATTAGGACATATGCAAAAGGATTTCTAGAATAAGACAAAATACCTTAAAGATAAAGTCAAAAGGCTTGAAGGAGATGTATCTACTAGTCAGTAAAAAAACTAGTAGCATCAAATTTTATAAGGTAAGTGTTATCACATAGGGTTTTCAAGAATTGTATGGGTCTGTTGTGAATACCTAAGTTTGTATCCTTTCCCTGTCTTTCTCTCTTTTGCAGGCCGTGTATTAAATTTTCCCCTTCGACTGGTAAACTCGGTTTTGTTCGCCCCTTTTTGTTTAAAACACTTGGTTTTCCTTGATGTCTTACCTGAAAAAGTCTCGGCCCGAATCCTTTCTGTTTTCCTCTAAAGATGAACACCCATCTCCTTTTTTTTCAATCATTCGTCCTGTTGTTTTCCCAAGCCCCTATCCAGTCGTCCAAGTCTTTGTTTACACAAGCCGCACCCACGAGCTCAAAGCGCAACACTAAGAGCGATCCGTTCTGGACCCGAATCAAGCAAAAAGGTAGGTTCATCTTTCAACGACGATAATTCCATGTGGAGTTCATATTAGCGGCTCGTGGGTGATTGGAATCTTAAAGTTGTGCGAAGTATAGCGCTAGAGAAAAAGGCCCGAAGAGAGCATGCACCGTTGATATTTAAAGGGATAGGTGGCAGTTGATCCAAGTGTTCGGGGAAATAAGCTTTGGGAGTTTTAAAGTGAGAAGTGTGTGGAATTCCCAAAGAGTTGAAGCCTGAATTCTTGAAATAATCCGAGCCATCAAAAGATGAGGAAATGTGGAGGCAGATCCCTCGCTTCGGAGTTTGGCGCTCCAAAGAATTGTGGGAGTTAAACATTGCAAAGTGTCGAAGTGGCCAAAGTCCCAAAGTGCCCAAAGTCCCGAAGGACTGAAGTGAATTTGAGCCGTTGATCAACAAGAGACACATATCAATAGATCGATAGCTCTGGGTAAAATCACATGGAAGAGTAAGCGAGATTTGAGCTTTGGTTTTCCTGGAGCCCGGAGATCCAAAGTGGATCTCGACCATCCAAATCTAGAATTCCACGCGTCATCAGAGTTGTCACTCCGAGATTTTTACTTCGGGAGTTTTAAAATGAGAAAAGTGTCGAAGTATCGAAGGCCCCGAAGTCCCAAAGACCCAAAGGTCCAAAGTCCCGAAGCCTGAAATTAGCAGAATCTGTCCGATTCAGAGGGACGTGTGGCACCAGATCTGAGAATTCACAGTTTCGCGAATCAGAGGTTTTAGCATGGAGTACAGCGTAAGTTTGCGAAGGATGAAATCCTAAAGTGCCTTTGGATATGAGCGCCAAGTTATGGCCTGAGGTCGCATGTAGGATGGAGCGATGGAGAGGAGCTGTGCCAAAGGCCGAAAGTGCCCGTATTGGTCATAGAAGAAGATCCGCATGGCCTCGAGGTGCCGGGATTGACTTGAAGAAGTCATGGGCACCACCTGGAACATTCATGGGTGTCAGGCCTCGTACCGATCCTGATGAAGGTAGTTAATGGAAATGGGGGCGGCAGTTGAGACCTCGTCTCACCCCATAAATGGAAAGAATACTGAGAATGGACGTGGGGGGATATTGTCAATCCAAAGTTTCCCGAGGGACGGATTTTCCTACAAAGAACATAACTAAGTTGGGCTCGCGTTTGACATAAGAAGGCATGCACATGCTGATAGAGTAGGCACCAACTGGAAACTTTGAATGCAGGGGTTTGATCACATTCCTGGTGGTTGCAAGATTTTTAGTATATATAGGCAGTTTTGATATTTTGTTAAGGTGGAATGGTTGAGCTAGGCTCCCTGCTATTGTAATATTTTGATGAAGAACACTAGTTCTTTGGTTATGTCTTGATTTGAGACTTCTTGATTAATCTAAGTCATCTTTCTTACTCCATCTTATTTTCCTCTGTTACTGAGAGAGTTCATGATTGACTGATTCACATAGATTGTTGTGACTGTATTATGATGAATGTTTGATTATAATGCTCTTATGATTTCTTTCAATTTCCTTGAAATTTGAATCCAATAGGATCTTGTTAAGTTTTTCTTCCTTAGGCTGTTGGATGGCCTGCTGTTCACGACAGACCTCTACACTTTTCTCACCAAGGTATTCCTCCTACTCACATTTACTCCAACTTACTGACTGAAGTTGATCCAAGACCTCAATTGCTTGTGCATACCAGTACAGATTTATGAGTTAGAACTTTATTTTAATTGAGTCTTCTCCATTTTGCCTCTTAAAAATCATTTACATTTACTGTATAAACTAATGGGTATTGGGATTAACTTCTATGAAATTTGAGGGTGACTTCTAGTGCTAACATTTCTTGGTTCCGTTGCTGGGGAATGAATTGAAGACATTTCCCTGGGATAGAATGACAAAGAGCTTTTGATACTGAAGGTGCATCAGATATCATAACCATTGAAGATTGTAGTTTGCACCTGGCGACTCCACAATCAAAGACTCCACTCCACAATCAAAGAATCCACTGGGGAGGACCCTATTGACAAAAATATGACCATACCAAAGGGGAAGACCAGGTATCAGTTTATGAGCTTTCTTCATGAAATCCCATTTTTCTTTATTGTTGTCCCTTGACCAAGTTTTGGGAGATACTTGGTCATGCTTGACCATTTTTGGGACTTCGACAGCTTGTCGAAGATGAAGAAAAAGCGAATATTGCGTAATATCGACCCACTTTTGGGTCCCTTTTGGTTTTTTGGGAATATGTAATGAGAAAGGGATGTCGGCCCATGGGTTTACCCATGCTTAGGCCCACTTTTGTAATGTATAAATAAATATCTAGGCATCTATCAGAAGATAGAGAGATGTATGTGATGTAAGCTAAGTGCTAATAGATTTTGTAAGTGCTCTGTGCATGACTGTAAGAGGCTTGCAAAGCTAAGTGCAAGTCGTTGTAAGGAGTTGTGGAAGGATTTGTGCTGTAGCATAAGGAAGAAGGATCTAGCGAGCTGCACATATCTTCTCTCCTATGCGAAGAAGGTTTTTGGTGGCTCTGTGCTGTAACTGATTGAAGACGCTAATAAAGAAGAAGAGTTGGTGGACGTGGCCCCAGGGTGGGGGTGAACCACATAAATCTGTGTGTTATTCTTTGTGCTTCGACTTGATGTGTTTATCCTTTATTTTGCTAAGTTCTTTGATATATTTAGATAAATCTACTTATGGTTTGTGCTTATAGAGGTGTGTGAATGTTAGATCTGACATGTATGAAGATGCTTAGTGCTGATCTACCGGATCTGATCTGTTTTACTATTGCTAAGTGCTGAAATACCTTAGATCTAAGTGAATGCTGTGATGCTTTGTGCTATCTGCGAAGTATAATAAGGGCTGAATATTGACGAATGATCTATGCTAAGTACTCTGTAAGTGATATAATCATAGATCTATGTCCCAACTAACGATGCAGACACTTGAGTCCTGCAACCACCCCTGCCTCTACCTCGGGTGAGACTTCATCTGCTTCGCAGGTGTTGCCGAAAGGGCCAGTAGTTAGGGCTTTGTTGGTGTGCTCTTAAGCATTGAACCCTGGGTCTGCCCCTGTGCCAACAAATGATTCCATTGCCGGGACGTGAAAATGTGATTGCTGGGAACTAAGAAAGAAGAGGTTTGTGCAAAAGAAAGCTTTGTGCGTAGATCTGTGCCCTAGTGCGCAGTACCCTACTCGGTTTATAAGATTTGTGATAGACAAAGAAGGTCGGATTTGAAAGCTTTGTGATCCAAGGAAGGTAAAAGAGAGAATTTCTGATTGAAAGAGGTAAGATCTGTAAACTTTGTGCTATGTTAAAAGTAAGAATAGTTAAAGAAGTCTTAGATCTGAAAGAGTTGTGCTCTATAAAATTAAGATAGGTGGAAATTTTTGTTTCTAGAGTATGGATCTAGGTATATCTGATAGGTTTTGTCCTAGTTTGAAAGCTAGGGTGTTAATAGATGAAAGAAGGTTTGATATGAATAGATCCGATAAGAATAATGAAAGATATGTTATACCTATGCATAGAATTTTTTTTTGGACTAACAAATGGATGCAGGATCCTAGAAAGAATGTGTTGCAGGTTAACTCCTATGATCCTAGTGCACAATATAAAGGGATCTGGGGACCATTTAAAATAAAGAGAGGTCTGACCCTCTGTTACAGTTGAAGAAGACCGGGACATATTGCTAAGGAATGCCACGGAAGAAGACCTAGTTTTCTTTGTTGTAAGGCTATGGACCATGAAGTGTTGGATTGCCCTAGAATGATCACTAGGCTTGAAGGAATGAATCTGAACCAAGAAAACCCTACGACAGATCTAGAAAAGGAAGAACCCTAGCAAGAATTAGAGAAAGTATTGATACAAATGAAGGAGATCCTAAATGACCACCGGCATGTCAGATTATCAGATATTTTCAAAGAAAAACAATGCATTGAAGCAAGAATAGGGGACTTCGACATTGACTGTGTTCTTGATGAAGAGACACAATTGAATATTATGCCAGAAAGAAATTTAGAAGCTATAGGGAAGCCTGCTATGATCCCTTCATTAGGAGGAATAGGACTATTCAGAGGGAAGCTGGTAAGTTTATATGGGAGGCTTTCTCAGATATCTACGACTATCAATGGAACTTCGACAAAGGAAGATTTTGAGATTATCAAATGTATTGAAAACAATGCCTCATTTACCATGTTACTAGGGAAACCTTGGATTGAAAGAGATCAAGCCAGACGGAAAGAAGAAGAAGAAGCCTCGGAACAAAAAAAATAAGAGTTAAAAGATTTCATGACCAGAAGGATCGCTCAATTGATTAAAGAACGGGAAAACAGATCAAAGCTATTTGACCCTAGAGACTCTATTGTCGAAGCTGCAAGACCACTAGAATACCCTCAGAAGACTAAAGTACTTACTCCAGAGGCAAAAGATATGTTAACCCTAAAAGATTCTCAACAACGCGTAGTAACTATATCTAAAGAAGATAAGAATCAGAATGAAAAGAAGAATACTGAGATGAAGCTCATTGGAAAGAAGGCTAGGAAGCTAAGTAGGAAGAGGGATAAGATTGAAAAATTATAGAAGGTTCTAGAGGGAGCCTCGCAAAAGGAAAATTTTCAGAATTTGAGCTTCGCCAAGATATCATAACAACGACATAGGTCACTTAGCCGTGGTGAAGAAATATAGCCGTTAGGGACAATATATCCGTTCGCATGATGCTCTGAATGGCTGGAAAAATATTTATGGCTCGCCACCTGACCGATGGACCACACCATAATGGACAGAACAAGAGTTAATGAAGCCTCATACCCATTGTAAGCAATCCGTTGCTGAGTTTCCTATTTATCCCGTCGTTCCATGCACGAAGAACACTTTTGCCAAATCGAGAATTTGAGCTCGCAACCTTGGTTAAGATTGTCCAGTGATCATTACGCCCTTACTTTCCATCTTATTGACATGTCTACATTACTTCGTGAAACCGATATTATTAACCCTAAAGCGCGTATGTTCGAGGAGCTTAGCGCACTTGAAGAATCTGTGAAGGAAGTACTCGTTGATATCATGACCGAGAAAGTCATGTCATAAAGAAGGATGTCTACAGGTGTGCAAGCATCATCGACAGGAGGAGTCCAAGCTTCTCCATCGATTGCTCATGGAGCAGGAACTTCCAGAATCATGACAGAGAAGAGAAAAAAGCATAGAGACGATCTCGAGAATGCTAAGTTGGTTCCAAGCATCTTACCTGCGTATATACCTCCTCTGAGTAGTACAGTGAACAGAGATAACGTGCCTATAGATTTTGAATATGCCTTGGTCACTGCATACCTCCTAAAAGGGATACGTGCAGTTCACAAAGACTAGGATAAGATAGCATCGTTGAAGTTTAGTGACTTCAACCTTGGAGACCGTAAAGCTTACAGTGTGATCGCCCCTCATAAGTATATGACCAAGAAGAAAGGAAAGAATTCAAATATTATCCCCCAGCCTTGGACCCATAACCTCACGCAGTCTACCCTGCTTAATGTTATGAGGATCCCACACTTCGGACGACATCAAGAAGTGAACGCATGTGTTAAGTTGTTTTTATCCTGTTACCATGGAGGATATTTATGGCTGAACCGATGTATCACAGTGGATCTGACCTTGATCCATCGGATCACCAGGCTGAGCATGAAAGGCCCTGACCCACAAGATTTTTATCCTGGCAAAACCACTGACAGAGAATTAGCGCAAAAGATTAAATAAATGTATGGAGATGTTGAGAAAGGAACACGAGGCTACAAGGTAGCCTCTATCCAGAATGACACAGTGCACCTAGCATGCCAACTAATTGCTGGAAAATTAATTTGCAAGAACCGACCCACCCAAGTCACTAGATTCGTAGTAGACCTCGCAGGAAAGTGCGCGGAGGGTGTACAGATGAATTGGGAATAATACTTGGTAAACCAACTAGAGCTCGAGTGCAGAGAAGCCCAGGACCAAGGATATGAGTTCCATTTCAGTTGGCTCATGATCCTAGTTACTTTCATTGCATGGGAGATGCCAAAAGGTGCGACCTTCTCGAACATCGAGCCATTTAAACCATTGGCCCTCAAGTTCAGTACCCTGTGGTACTTGAACGATATGAATAAACAATGGCAGTCAAATTTTGTGTTTCATTCATATTATAATCAATTGAAAGTATCTATCCAGTCTACACCGTGCATCACTCCGAACACCCTCTATAGGTTTCGACCCCTGATGAAGTTCAACATAGACAAACACTTTCTCTACATCACAGCGCACGCTGACGAGCACAAGCAACAATTACAGTCCTATTATAGATTAACATAAGAAGATCTGGAGGAAATCACAAAGGAATGGTCGACGAACCTCCTTGTTCCAGCTGACCCTACGGACATATCTGATGTAGATAGTCTAGAAACTGTGCAGGATATACCCAGACCTAGCATGCGACAGAAGATTAGGGAAGTGAAAGACTTAAATAGTGCTTCGGTGAAGATTGATTCCATCACTCCAAAACAAGAGGGTGATGGTGAAGAATTATAAGAAGTCGAACAAAAGCACAGAGATGAAGCAAATATTTTGAAGAAGAGGAAGGGTTCACCTCAGAAACCTTCTTCCCAGAAGAAGTCCAAAGCTCCCGTGACTAAGCTACAGACCACATTGATCCCAGACGACTTCAATTTCATCGTTGTAGCCTTGAATGATGCTGCGCTGGAGATAGTATAGACACAGGAGGTGAAGGAGGAGCATATGTATAATTTTATTGATATAGATCTCCAAGGGGTGCAACAGGCACTACAGTCTAGCCACGCAGTCTCCAATGCGCCTCTGACAGTAGGAACACCAAAACCAGGGGATGAGCCAACTCAACTCCACTGGATTGCTGATACAGTCGAAGCTTTCCTTCGATGGGCTCAAGAAGAAATAACGCAAGCCACCCAAGCTTTAACATAGGTACAAGGAGTTCTTATGGAGTAGCACAACACGTCAGAACGAGAAAAGATTGCTCTCAAAGAAAAATGGGATGCAGAGAAAGCAGAGCTACAACAAAGAAAGGAATAGTTGCTCGCAGAGCAACTCGAGATAAAGGAACTGGTCAACAGAGCACTTTGCTCTGTGACTATCGTCGAAGTACATACAGAAGAATGGGTTCCACAACAGGTGGAACAACTGGAAGGAGTAATTAAAAATCTCCAACAACGCATTGTAGATCTCGAGCTTCGTATAGTACCTGAGACCCCGCAGGAGATCAGAGACCAAAGAGAAATAACTTCTCGTAGTGCAGTTGACAGACTGAAAGCTATTTCCTTGGAGTGAAAGCAACTAAGTAGCCGCAATGCCCAAACATATGAGAAACTCACCGAAAACCCAGAGTTATATAAACTGGAGTCGCAACTATAGGAGGCAAAGTATGAAGCTAAAAAGCTACAGATGTAGCTCAAGGCCCTATCACCCGTAGAAAGAATAAAGAGATCTCATGAACAATGCACGACCCAACAACAGATCCATACGATCCAAATCAAAGTGATGGAAGTGACTCAACGAATTCAACCGGTGCAAGATAAGGCATGCCAACTGTTCACAGAGGTTGAAAGCTGATGGGCAGAGCTAGAACATGTTGTGAGTGCAACAGAATAATGCCTAGAGGGACCTGTCAATGACGAACTCATCCAGGAGTTTTCTGAGAAAGAGGTCGTAGCACAACAACATCTCGAAGTAGCTCGAGCCAGGCTCGAGGCATTCGAGGCAGAATTGATCAGACCAAAGTGACTCGGGGCGCGTCACAGGTGAGTGTTGGGGGCCTGTTGACCCTTGACCATTTTTGGGACTTCGACAGCCTGTCGAAGATGGAGCGCCAGACGAAGCGAAGATTGTGGAATCTCGACCCACTTTTGGGTCCCTTTTGTTTTTTTGGGAATATGTAATGGGAAAGGGATGTCGGGCCCTGGGTTTACCCACGCTTAGGCCCACTTTTGTAATGTATAAATAGATATCTAGGCATCTATCAGAAGATAGAGAGATGTATGTGATGTAAGATAAGTGCTAATAGATTTTGTAAGTGCTCTGTGCATGACTGTAAGAGGATTGCAGAGCTAAGTGCAAGTCATTGTAAGGAGTTGTGGAAGTTTTTGTGTTGTAGTGCAAGGAAGAAGGATCTAGCGAGTTGTGCAGATCTTCTGTCCTATGCGAAGAAGGTTTTTGGTGGATTTGTGCTGTAACTGATTGAAGATGCTAATAAAGAAGAAGAGTTGGTGGACATAGTCCTAGGGTGGGGGTGAACCACGTAAATCTGTGTGTTATGCTTTGTGCTTCGACTTGATGTGTTTATCCTTTCTTTTGCTAAGTGATTTGATATATTTAGATAGATCTACTTATGCTTTGTGCTTATAGAGGTGTGTGAATGTTATATCTGACATGTATGAAGATGATTAGTGTTGATCTACCAGATCTGATATGTTTAACTATTACTAAGTGCTGAAATACCTTAGATCTAAGTGAATGTTGCGATGCTCTGTGCTATCTATGAAGTATAATAAGGGTTGAATATTGATGAATGATCTATGCTAAGTACTCTGCAAGCAATATCATCACAGATCTGTGTCCCAACTAAGGTTGCAGACACTTGAGTCCTGCAACCACCCCTGCCTCTACCTCGGGTGAGACTTCATCTGATTCACAGGTGTGCCTGAAAGGGATGGTAGTTAGGGCTTTGTTGGTGCACTCCTGATAGTTAAACCCTGGGTCTTCCCCTGTGCCAATATTTATCAACTCATTTCTCTCTTTCCCTTTACATATAAAAAGGATTATCCTCTACTTTGTCTATTCAGATGGTTTATTTATCCATCCTTGGAAGAAGAAGACATTCCCTCTTCCTGTGTTGTAGATGATGATCTTGTCTCTTCTCCTCAGCCTATTCATAAAAGTGAGATTTGTATTGGATTTCCTTGTGAAATTGATCACCCTTGTAGCCTTGAGGGGGTTGAAAATGATTCAAAGCCTTCTAAGATCTCATTGCCTTTCGTTATTACTGTCGAGCCTGTCCATCTTCTTGTTAAACCTCATATTCAACCCACCAGTTTTCAAGCTAATATTAGAGATAATATGTTTAAACCTTTAAGGCTACCACTTGACCTTCATCCTTATCCTCTTTAATCCTTTGAGTATCTTCCTCGATTTTTTGGGGAGGATCATGTTACAGTTGAGAGGCACTTGGAGGCCTTTGATAACTTTGTTGATCAATTTGATATTGTTCATGAGGATGTTACCATGAGGTTCTTCTCACATTCTTTGTATAGAGATGTTGTTGTATGGTTTAAATGTTTGGGAGCCGGTTCTTGGATCGAGCTATGCAAAGATTTTTTAAAGTGTTGGGGTGAGAACAAGTCCCTTGATTAATACTGGTTCGAGTTTAATGACTTGAGAAGAGGGGAAGATGAAGCCTTGGCTGTCTTCAACATGAGGTTTTACAGTGTTTATCATAGTATGCCTGTGGAGATCAGACCCATAGAGATTGCTGCCATGGTGTACTATGTCATGGATCAACATCCAGAGCTTGTCCTTATCTCGAGAGAAAGGAAATCTTCATCCTTAAGACACCTGTTTGAAGATGCTGAAGAATTTGAAGAGAACATCAGAGCTAGTAGGGGGGTTCGTATGCAAGCATGTCTTTAAGAATTGCATATGCATAAGGAAGAAGATTGTCAGTATGTTTCATATTCTGAGCAAGAAGACAGTGAGTATAATTTAGATCTGGAACAACAACGAGGAAGTGGGTGTGATTCACATTTGGAATCAGATCCTTCAATAGTTGTAGATTTTTCTATGGGCATGAATGCATATTAATCTTATGATCAGTTTTCAGAACATTTTGAGCATGAAGTAGTGGTTGATTGCATAGATAACTATATGTTCTTGGCTGATCATAGTTGTGATGCTTTAAATCCTACTATACCATTATCTTATGATAATTCTTATGAAGAAGAGACTGCAATTGTTGGTGATCAAGAGTTGGTTTCGAAAGAACAAGGAGGCCATTTATTTGCAAGCAGAGAGACATTTACAAAGGAGAAACTTGGTCCTCTAAAGCAACTAGATTTCTGTCACGTTATTCATTATCCCGTGGCCATATACATGGAGTCGTATGTTTCATATTTTCTGAAATTTTCAAATGGAATTATTTCACCGACACTCACAGGTGAGTATGGTTTCATGAAAGATTTCCAAGACCAAACTATAGAGAATTTTCCTTTATTCATTAAGGAAAAGCATTGGGTGGAAATCAACCATCCTGGATCCACAGAAGACACAGAGCAACATGTAAAGGAGGAGCTAAGTGGGCAGTTTATCTCCTGTCCAGGACGTGTAAACGAGAAAATGTCACCTGGGATCAACCGACCTGTATCATCTCTCTACCCACCTGAGAACATCAAATGACGAGTGAGCCATAATGAAGGACAAGAGTTAATTTCTTACCAGTTGAGATTTCCTGATTACAAATTTTGTGACCATGTGGGGTTATATATGGAGCTGTGTTTTCCAAAAGCATTGAAGCCTGCAGAATTATTCATCTTATCATCATTTGGGGGTATGGTCAGTTTTCCAAGCCATGTTATTGTTCTATTGTCATACCTCCCTAGCTTCTTATGGATCATCTGTAGTGAAGTGAAGAAGAGTTATATTACCAGACAATCTAGGTGGCTATAGTGGAAGTTTGCTTTCACCTAGCACATTGTAAAAGTCAGTTAGCCTAGGATTGTACATAAATACACTGCTTCTGGAGCCCATGTGTTTATTTTCATTTTAGTAGATTAGTGTACAT
This sequence comes from Picea sitchensis, assembly GCA_010110895.2. NCBI lineage: Eukaryota > Viridiplantae > Streptophyta > Pinopsida > Pinales > Pinaceae > Picea > Picea sitchensis. The sequence goes on from SNQJ01S0060415.1 coordinate 46,647, forward strand.
ATCTCCTCATTTTCTTCAGCGAAAGTTTTGAGCTAGAATCCATAGCCCAACAACTAAGGCACTAGAACTGCGTGTTCTTGGAAACTTGCAGGGAGCATGCCATCCCCTGTGGAGCCAAATGTTATCACATCGGGTTGTCAAGAATCATATGGGTCTGTTGTGAATACCTAAGTATGTATCCTTTCCCTGTCTTTCTCTCTTTCGCGGGCCATGTCTTAAAGTTTTCCCTTCGACTGGTAAAGTCAATTTTGTTCGCCTCTTTTTGTTTAAAAGACTTAGTTTTCCTTGATGTCTTATCTGGAAAATTCTTAGCCCGAAGCCTTTATGTTTTCCTCTAAATATGAACACCCATATCCTTTTGTTTCAATCACTCATCCTATTTTTTTCCCAAGCCCCTATCCAATCGTCCAAGTCTTTGTTTACACAAGCCGCAACCGCAGGCTGAAAGCGCGACACTCAGAGCGGTCTGTTCTGGACCTGAATTAAGAAAATAGTCAGGTTCAAATTTCAAAGGTGGGAATTCCATGTGGAGTTTATATTAGCGGGTCGCGGGCGTTCAGAATCTTAAAGTTACGCGAAGTATAGCGCCAGAGAAAAAGGCCTGAAGAGAGCATGAGCCATTGATCTTTAAAGGGACAGGTGGTAGTTGATCCAAGTGCTCGGGAAAATAAGCTTCGTGAGTTTCAAAGTGATAAGTGTGTGGAATTATTGAATATCCGAAGCTCGAATTCCCGAAATAATTTGAGCCATCAAAAGTTGAGGATGCGTGGAGGCAGATCCCTCGCTTCAAAGTTCAACGCTCCAAAGAATTGTGGGAGTTAAACATTGCAAAGTGCCGAAGTGGCCAAAGTCCCAAAGTGCCCGAAGTCCTAAAGGATTGAAGTGAATCCAATCCATTGATCAACAAGATCCACGTGTCAATAGATCGACAACTTTAGGTAAAAGCACATGGAATACTAAGAGAGATTTGATATTTAGTTTTCCCAGAGCCCAGAGACCCAAAGTGGATCTCGGCCATCCAAATCTAGAATGCCACGCGTCATCAGAGCTGTCACTCTGAGAGTTTTACTTCGGGAGTTTTAAAATGAGAAAAGCGTCGAAGTCCTGAAGGCCATGAAGTCCCGAAGACCTGAAGGTTCGAAGTCCCAAAGCCCAAAATCAACAGGAGCCTTCTGATTCAAAGGGACGCGTGGCACCAGATCCAAGAATTCACGTTTTCATGAATCAGAGGTTTTAGCATGGAGCACGACGTAGGTTTGTGAAGGAAGAAATCTCGAAGCGCCTTTGGATATGAGCGCCAAGTTATGGCCCAAGGTTTCATGCAGGATGTAGTGATGGAGAGGAGCTGCACCAAAGGCCGAAAGCACCCCTATTGGTCACAGAAGAAGATCTTCATGGCCTCAAGGCACCAAGATTGACTCAAAGAAGTTGTGGGTAGTGCCTGGAACATTCATGGGTGTCAAGCCTCGTCCCGATCCTGATGAAGGTAGTTAATGGAATGGGGGCGACATTTGAGACCTCGTCTCACCCCATAAATCGAAATCATACTGAGAATGGCCATGGGGGGAGATTGTCAATCTGAAGTTTCCCGAGGGACAAATTTTCCTACAAAGCACATAACTAAGACGGGCTCACGTCTGACATAAGAAGGCCTGCACAGGCTAACAGAGTAGGCGCCGACTGGAAACTTTGAATGCAGGGGTCCGATCACATTCCTGGTGGTTGCAATATTTTTAGTATATATAATCAGTTTTGATATTTTGTTAAGGTGGAATGGTTGAGCTAGGCTCCCTGCTATTGTAATATTTTGATTAAGAACACTAGTTCTTTGGTTATGTCTTGATTTGAGACTTCTTGATTAATCTAAGTCATATTTCTTACTCCATCTTATTTTCCTCTGATACTGAGAGAGTTCATGATTGAACGATTCACATGGATTGTTGTGACTGTATTATGATGAATGTTTGATTATAATGATGTTATGATTTCTTTCAGTTTCTTTGAAATTTGAATCCAAGAGGATCTTGTGTTTAAGTTTTTCTTCCTTAGGCTGCTGGAAGGCCTGATGTTCACGACATACCTCTACACTTTTCTCACCAAAGTCTTCCTCCTACTCACCTTTACTCCAACTTACTGACTGAAGTTGATCCAAGACCTCAATTTCTTGCGCATACCAGTCCATATTTCTGAGTTATAACGTTATATTCTTTGAGTCTTCTCCATTTGGCCTCTTAAAACTCATTTATATTTACTGTATAAAATGATGAGTACTGGGCTTACCTTCTATGCAATATGAGGGTGACTTCTAGTCCTAACAGTAAGGAAGACACTTGTACATTCGTTTTTAGTACTTCTTCGACTTCCATGCTCAGACTTATAAAAATGAGTGGATAGTCAACCCTGGTGATACTCATCATGTGGTTAACGATGCTTCTCTCTTTTCCTCATTAAGTAAATATACAAAAATAGAAATATTTGTGGTAGATGATTCTACACTTACTATTATAAGTTGTGGTAGAATTGAATGTTAGAATGGTGTGATCACTGATATGCACCATCTACCAAGATGAGTGCTAATGTTTTTTTTTCTGTACCCCAACTAACCTAGATTGACAAGTAGGTTGAATTCTAGACAAATTGATTTGTTGTAAAAGATATGAACAATAAGTTTTTTGTTTCCATTGAGGGTATACTTGAACCTAAGGACACATTATATAAGCTATGTGTTTTTCCCAAGAAGGATCCAAGTTCCATTGCACTCATATCCAATATTATCAACTAAAGTAGAATTTGGCATGAAAGAGTCGAAAATTGAAATTTCCAAAGTATGAAGCTAATGGTGAATTTAAAATGGTTACTAGACTACCCATTGTTGTCCCCCCTAATAGTGTATGTGAAGGGTGTGTGCTTGGAAAACATCATGATTATGCATTTGAAACATGGAAGGCATAGAGAGTAAAGACTCAGTTGGAAATTGTCCATAGTGACCTATGTACCATGAACATGCCATCGCCAGTAGGTGTAAGGTATGTTTTTAATTTCATTGATGAATTGTCCAGGTACACTTGGGTATATTTCTTGAAGAATAAATAACATGTCTTTGAAAAATTCAGGGAAATTGGGACATTTTATAGAAAGAAATGTGGTCAATTTGCAAATTTTTTAAGATCTACCAATGGATGAGAATATATGGGCAAGGCCTTTAGGAGCTACTTGTCACGAAATGGAATCTCTTGGAATATATATTTTATTTACACACATAAGTAGAATGATGTCATTGAAAGGAAGAAGTGGACCTTGATCTAAATGGAACACATTTGTTTTAGGCCAAAGGAATGTTGACCAAGTTTTGTGTAAAATTTGTTCATTTCTCAAAATACCTTCTGAATACGATTTTGACCAAAATTATATGGGATATGAATCCTCTTGAGAAATGGAGTGGGAATAAACTGTTAGTCGGACACCTTCAAATCTTTGGATGCAGATTGCGAGCTCAAATTCTAGATGATAAGAGAAAGAAGCTAGATGAAAAGAGTCATGGTTATATAATGATGGGTTTCTTTGAAGAGTTGAAATCCTATAGGTTTTTAATCCAACCAAACAAGAAATTATTTGTAACATCCCCACTATAAGCCCCAATTTAATTAATGTATAATGTATATATGAATGTGTCCATGGCCAAGCGGTGTAATATGCAAATTGTATTTCTAATTTTTAATAAATAAAATGTGATACCAACTTCTAGGGGTTATGGAAAGAGATTGGGTATGATTAATACACAAGAGATAGGAATTCCTAGGAGTGTCTAAGAGGGACCCAAGGGGGAAAATATTTATGGGTATTAATTCAACCCACTTTCCTGAATTTTATTATCATTGGGGGCAACCTTCTATTTTCTGTTTGAGTGTATGAGAGTCTATAACACCATGTTTCCCCCAGTTTGTAAAAATAACTGGACTGGCCAAGAACTATGGCAAACTCATAAATGTGAATATGTGATGTAAATGGACCTTGAGTAAAAGGTCAATAAATGTGAATAAAATTATGAATTTTACTGCAGGACTGCTGAGAGGGGATGTGTAGAAAAGAGACCACGATGGCGGTGGAAGGCACCTGGAAAGGTGGCGTTAACGTCCACCAAGAATTAATACCGTATTTGGACTCCACTGGCCCGGAGAACCAAAAGCGGCTCGCTGGCCCCGAATTAAATGCCTCACAGACT
>SNQJ01S0060416.1:38949-53061 GCA_010110895.2 Picea sitchensis
CCCTCTGAAATTTGACTTGTATCAAAAGAATGTATAATGATGTTTATTTATACCATTTATGTCACTTCATTTTAACATTAGGGTCGACCTGACACTTTCTTGTTTTGTAATTCTTTTCTTTAATTATCTTTAGGGCCTACATGTACAATTCACTTTGTCATCTTTAAAAATTCATTTCTCCTCAACCATGAGGATCCACATGGCGTGCCACATACCACCGGAAACAACATGATGTATAATATCCATCCATGGGTGTTGTATCTTCATGTACATTTTCCTTCATGTCCAAATACCTTCATCAATCTTGCGGTCCAAAACCCATGACTAGGGTTGACATCAATGACAACAACCAATCTTCCAACATTCTCTTGTATGAGAAGTTGCGATGATCAATATGAATGTGCTTTATGCTTATTTATACAAAACTTTGACCATTAATTAATTTTAGGTAAACAATAAGGCCGACTTGGCCAATTTACAATAAAATTCAATTTTGAAATAATAAAAATTAATTAGCATCCAAAGACACCTTCAAGGGTTACATCATGCCCTTCTAAGGTGGCATTGAGACCTAAAGGTAGAACATTGAGCCTAAAATGTAGGGTACTTGGCCTCTAGAGGCCCCAGATGATGCCCACACATTCCACCAAGCCCATAAATGCCTCCAAAATGAAAACCCTAGCTCTGGATGACATCTAGGGTCACAATGGTGATGTCCAGGGCCCTCAAGGGCCAACATCCATGTGGAAGAGCAAGGTTCCCCTAGGTCTAGGTCTTCTAGGGTACCTCCAAAGGCAACGTCCTTCTTTTTTCCTGGTACAAATATTAAATTTAGTCTTACCTCTGGGTGGGGTTGCATCATCCATACGTGGGATTTGAGCCCCAATGAAGGTCTGAGCTAATCATTCCCTCACGTGTACATATCCACAGGGTAAGGTCCTGCAGGAACAACAAGTACACCCTCCAAGGGTTCATAAATCACAAGGATCATAGAATGTAAATCACATCCAATAATTAAATTACCCAAATATGTGCATCAAACCCCCTTTATTCCAGAGAAATGCTCAAATACATTATGCAATTTGACAAGTTAGGTTTGGAGAAGGTCTCAGGGTGTCCTATTGGGCTCACCTCTCTTAAGTTTGGGGTGTTTCGCAGGTGGGATCTAATCCAGGTCATATAAATATATGATGTGATATGGGTAAGTGTGTGGGTATGGGGTGAATGTAATAACAGGGAAATGCAAAGTCTTACATGTGGGTGCCTTTGTAGAGGGAAATATACACCTTATCATAAATGCAATTGTTTCCTGACCCATTCATTGGATTTTATTCTTAGCTTTATTTAATTTGATCTTTTTCTTTTGTGATTCAAGGGAATAGTTGAGGGCCATTGTCTTGGCTTAATGACTAGAGGTGACAACGTTATCCACAAACATTTCACGGAAATGAGAAGATTGGCTTGTGATGAGCCCCCTTTCTCTTGGCTATGCCACCAAGATCCACTACCCTGGTTTGGTGACCAGATAGGTGGTAGTGTCATACCACTACATGCCCATGGGCATACTAGGCCATCTCATGATGAGACCTCCTATCCATTAACTAATACCTTGAGTTTTTATGTATCTTATGGGTCCCATTTTCTTATTGAGAATCATTTCACTACTTTCGTAGGTATCCTTGGGCGAATCATCTCAAAGATTTCAACATTGGATTTTAACTCTTTCCACCGACTTTTACCCTTTGGGCCTTTAGCCCCTTCTTCCCACAAGGTAAGGTACAACCCTTCCTAGCATAGCCAGTCCCAATGCCCAAAAAAGGATATAGGATATGGAAGGAATAATTATGGAAAGTGGTAAGTATGGAGGGAATAAACAATTACTTTTCATAGACCCACCTAGTAGCAACCCATCCTAAAGGGAAACCAACTAACTAGGGCACCATGTTACCCTTCTAGGTATAAATGAAAAAAAAACCATAATTTCGAAGAAAATGTCATGAAATGAATAAGGATTCAATATAACATATTCAAGTGCTTCAAAAATCAAAGTGATACATACCATGATACCCAAAATGATTACCTCATGGAGAAAGACCCACCGCTACTTCAGGACCAGGCTGGTGGGATGGATACTGCTACTGGTGATGAATGGATTGCATTGAAGAAAAGAGGGGCCCTCCGAGGCCATGCTCAAGTCGTCTAGCTCTCAATACTCCATTTTTATAACCTATGGGCCTCAAGACCTGATCTCCTTCGTTATCCCTAGGATAGGGGATAACATGCATAAAACTAAATCCAAGACTTGAAATAAATAACTCACCATATTACATTCCCCTCCCTCTTATTTATGCTCTATCCTCAGTGCATTACATACACATGTATACTAAAAAATTTCAAAATTTTTCAAAGAAATGTGGATACTCTGTCCGCATAGCATCCTCATTTTCCCAGGTTTCATCCTCAGGATCATAATACATCCACTTGATGTTTACCAATCCTACCGCACGATTCCAGATTGCCTTGAATTTTTGATCCAATATGCACACTAGTTGAAAACGAAAGTCACCCTCTTTCTCCACCTAAATCACATTCCAACCAATGACATGATTAGCATCAAGTATATACTTTTTAATCAATAAAACATGGAATACATTATGAATACTCAAGGATGCTGGTAGAGCCAACATATATGTGACAATACAAATCCTCTCTAGGATTTCAAATGGCTCGCAATATCATGCTACTAACTTATAACAATTCCCCAACTTCAGGGAACTTCGTCTTGCTTTTACTTTTAGGAACACCTGACCACCCACTTTAAATTCCCTAAAATTTTGGCCTTTATTTGCACAAATTTTCTGTTTATCTTGGGAAACTTTTAAATTTTTCTTTATTTTTACCATTTTCTCTTCCATTTCTTGGAGAAGATCTGGCCCAACTACTGCACGCTCTGCTGGGTTATCCCAACTCATAGGTGTGTTGAACCTTCTATCATATAGTGATTCAAATGGACTCATCTTTAAAGATTTTTGATATCCAATTTTTTAATCAAAATCTACCAAATTTAATTAGTCTTCCCATTTTGATGGATTATCCATCACATACATCCTTAACATATCTTCTATTACATGATTTACCCTCTCTGTTTTTCCATCTATCCCAGGGTGATAAATTGTGCTAAAGTTCATACTTGTCCCAATTCCTTTGAATAATCCCTTCCAAAAATTTGAAGTGAACTTGGGATCTCTGTCAGACACAATTACCTTAGGCATACCATGAAATTTAGTAATTTCTCGCATGCATATCTCAACAATATCAGCTCCCTTGAGCATTGATTTTACTGGAACAAAATTGGTAGCCTTAGTAAGATTTTCCACCACCACCATAATATAATCATGTTTCTTGGAAGTCCTAGGAAACTTAGTTATAAATTATACTATTATAACTTCCCACTTCCACTCAGGAACGTGTAAAGGTTATAGAAAATTAGTTGGATGTATGTGCTCATCCTTGACCTTCTGACATTTGAGACATCTAGCAATAAAAACAACAACTTCCTTTTTCATTCCTGGCCAATAATATTGCTTCTTGACTACTACAATTATCTTTTGGTAACCTAGATGTCCAACATAAGGAACTTCAACTCCTGATCATTTGGCACATAGACTCCACATCTATACATGAGGACCCCATCCTCTCTCAAATCATAACCTTAAAATTTCTACTGTGACATACATTATTGTAATTTCACCTTTATGTCTGTATATTACATATTTGATTTGGCAACTTATAAAAAATTGTCGCAAAAAACTATCCAGTACATGATAACGGTTGTAGCATGCATTGCATGCACCCTCCTACTGAGTGCATAAACCACGTTGTTCTCTTTTCCCATAATATGCTTTATGTCAAAATGATACTTACTGATGAACTCTAACCACTTTCTTTGTCTGGCATTTAAACTGGGTTGTCCAAAAAAATATTTTAGACCACTATTGTCTATTCTTAGCACAAATATTTTACCCATGAGATATTGCTTCCACATATTCAAGGCATGCACTATAACTTCCAATTCTAAATCACGAGTAGCATATATCCTTTCATTCTCTTTCAACTTTCTTGATTCATAACATACCACATGTCGATTCTGACTCAGGACTCCATCGAGTGATGAAAACCCCTTGCACAATCCCAAGTCCACTCAAATCGCACACCTTTCTTCTAAAAGGATGTGATTGGATGCACAATATTTGATATTCCTTCAATAAACCTTCAGTAGTACCCTGCTAGTCTCATAAAGGATCTCACTTATGAAACATTTCTTGGTGTTGGCCATTCCTCAATGTATTTTATCTTCACTGGGTCCACAACTATTCCTTCTTCTGAAATTATATGACCCAAGTAATGAATATTCCTTTGATAAAATGAACACTTGCTCAACTTTTCATAAATCTAATGGTCCCTCAATACTTGCAACACCATCCTCAAGAGTTTCTCATGCTCTTCTTCAGACTTTGAGTAAAAAAGTATGTCATCCAAAAATACAATGACAAACTTATATAAATAACTTATGAAAACTCCATTCATTAAACACATGAAGACAACTGATGCATTTGAAAACCCAAATGGCACCACTATAAACTTGTAATGACCATACCTTATTTTGAAGGTAGTCTTACTAATGTCTTCCTCTTTTATTCTCACTTGGTGATATCCAGATCTGATATCAATATTCAAAAATATCCTTGTTCCCCTTAGCTAATCAAATAGGTCATCTATCCTTGGAAAATGATAGTTTTTTCTCACTGTTACCTTATTCAACTTCTTGAAGTCAATGTAGAGTCTCAACATACCATCCTTATTTTTCACAAATAAAAATGGCGCACCCCAAGATGACACACTTGGGCATATATACCCCTTCTTCGGAATATCTTCAAGTTGCATCTACAACTCCTTTAATTACAATGTACTCATCATATTAGGAGTCTTGGATACAAGAGCCGCTCCCAACATCATATTTATAGAGAAGTTGATATCTCTTTTCGATGGAAACCCTGGTATCTCTCTAAAGACATCCTCAAATTCTTTTAGTGTTGCACAGTCTTCAGAACTTGGCACTTCATACATGGGTTCCTCCTCCTTGTGCGTTGAAAATACTTGACATACTTTCCTATAGATTTTATTCAATTGCAAGGATGGAATTTCTCTGATATTCATAGCCCTTTGAATTCCTTGAACTATTCTCAAATTTCCTTGCTCATCTAGGCAAGTACATGGCTTATTATAATAGTCTAGAATAGTATGATGTTGGTCCAACCAATCCATACCAATGAGGCAATCATATGATGCTAAAGGTATGATATCAAAATCAACTTTTGTGCGCATCCCATTCATTTCCATTGGACATGCCTTGACCATCTCATTAATTTTCCTTTTTTCCCCTATAGCTAACTGCACAAACCAAGGTTTTCCAGGTTTCCTTCTCGACAATTGGAATCTTTCTACCATTTTAGAATCTAGATAACTATGAATAGCTCCCGATTGAATTAAAATAACAATGGGTTCATCATTAATATTACCTTCTACCTCGATCATGTGCAACTAAAACTCATCTTGATTGTTGTCCAGGGTTGTGTAAATTCTTGGTACACTTCTACCCATGTCTTAAACTATCGCAAATCTTCATACACTGTGCACAATCCTCCCCTTTTCACCTCTTTGAGGGAAATATCTAAACATTTGATTTTCATCGCAACCCAAACACTTCATTGGTTGTTGTCTTGGTTTGGTTTCCATTGCCTCAATCATTTTGGGATCTTTGGAAATTGGCTTTCCTTGCATATTATTTCTAAAAAATGGGGGCGTAGTCCTCTTCTTCCTTTGTTCCACCTTGATTTTCATCTTGTCTTTCTAAGCCTTTCAAATATTTGGTCTTCCCCTTTGCTGATCATAGAGAAATTTAACTCTCCTTATTTTTTATTCCAATGTCTTAGGATCATCATATTGTATCTTATCTCTAAAAAATGACGGAAACCCACTTAGATACCTTTGAATCTTCACCTATTCATCCTTGATAAAAGGCACATATTTTAATAGCTCTAAAGTCCTCCTTTCATAATCACTTATGATCATGCTCCCAAGCTTGAGTTCAAAGAACTCCTTCATTTTCCTATCATAGTAGTGCTTGGTTAAATATTTATTTTCAAAATATCACTTGAATTCTCTCCAAGTAACCTTCTTCTCATCAATGTGTTGCACTTGAACATACTAATACCACCACATTGATGCTTTCGCCTTGAGCTGATAAATGGAAATTCTCCCTTCTGCCTATGAGGAGTAATTATGCAACTGGAAGTATTTCCTCATACCCAACAACCAATTTTAAACATCCTCATCCTTCTTATGCTCACCATCAAAAGTAGGAGGCTTGATCTTATTCATATCCCCATGTAGCTCATCCAACCCAATCCTTCTCTAATGATTTCTGATAGGAGATGGAATCTAACTATTCCGGTCTCTCCTAGTTGAATATCTTGGAGAGTGATGGAGATGCTTGTCAATACATTTTATTTTACTTCCCTCACCATGAGATCTGTGTCTTCTTGACCTACTTGTCTTTGTCTCCTTATCCATCTTTTTCTCAATTCTTTCCAATCTTTGTATCAACTTGATGTTGAAGCCTTGTTTATCCTCCTTGGCTTTCATAAACCTGTCATTATCGTCTTTGTAATTTTGGACATCCTTTTGCAATTCTTTTATGGTATCTACCAAGTTCATTCTCTCTTCTAATCCTTCCCTATGTCCATTGGATTATGTACCTTCAACACCCATACCAGTGTACAATATTTCGATTTCTTCATCCTGACTATAAGTTCTCTACGCACCTACCATGCTTTTAATATCTATGTTGATCCTTCTCTAAACTAATTGTTGTTAATTATGCAAAAAGTGCAGTCAATAATATTTGTTAGATTAATTAATGAGACAATTTTATGAAAGCTATGCATAATTTGTTAGAATCTATTATTTTCATTTTCCCTTGGATGATTTTTAACATCCAAACTCTAGTGTGCACACCTGCGCATTGATTTTTTTGCGTGCATTACAACTCTATACTAGCACCAATGTTTTTCCATGCAAAATAAACTATTCACTGCGCAACACCAATACTTAACACACACGTCTATTTCATGATGATATCTAGCCCACACAAGTCTAGTGTTGAACTAATTTCTATAATACCATAATGTAACGTCCCTAGACTCCCAAGATGGGCCACATCACACAATAAAACGTTTGTCTCTTGGATATTCTTTGTAGCATCCCAAACTCACTACTGGACAATGATACTTCAAAATTCCTAATGCGTTGATACTACTTGTAACGCTCCTTGTTATAAGTAGATCAAATTACAATGCACAACCTTAAGGTATTGCACCCAGACTGATGTTGAGTCTCTCTCTATGAATACACTTTTTTTAATGCAATCATAGAAGTGGAATAAATGTCACAAATCCTTTGTGCCCTTTATCCCTTCAATACAAACACACAGACACACACACACACACACACACACACACACACACACACACACACACACACACTCACATATTTGTGTGCATGCAACTCTCTTCACATAAAATACTACTGCGTGCAAAATCAATCCAATGCTACATGTAGATTCTATCACTTTGTGTGTGTGGACTACTTCACTGTGCACTCGACGATTCATACCATGCCTTGGTATCTTCTAATCATACCACAAATTTTAACTTACAATAATTCTTAATAATTGTCATATATATATATATATATATATATATATATATATTGTTCATACATGTAGCTAACAAGAAACACTTATAACTATCATGCCCGCATATGTCGCAGCATAAAAGAATACAAAAGCTATATATATATATGTGTGTGTGTGTGTGTGTGGAATAACATTGCACATAGTTAACCACAATATGCAGATGCAAATTAATATAAAAGATAAACCCATTTAAAATATAATATTAGAGCACACCATAATTAAACAATCATGCGAAGGACACTTATCTCTTATGAAAAGTCACTGACTGCATGGAGGACTCATAAGTTCCTCCTAGCCATATACATTGTCACTCATAATTGTTCAGTGAAAATTCACCCCCGGGCTGAGCTTAAAATCCACAGGAAAAAGGGTTCCTATTGCGAAGATATGGTATGATATTCAACAAAAGACTTGGTCCAAGGTGTTGACTATTGCAACTAGTCTACAGACCCTCATTCCCCACATTCCTTTCCCACCCTAGGATGTGTTCCCCTTCTCTACTCAACAGTCCTTCATATGCCCTACTTCCCTTCCAAGGCTTCAACAACATGTCAGATAGGAAGTCTTAGATGCCTGTATCTAATGCCTAGTGCACCAGGGAACAATTACCAACAAACTCTCATCTTGAGAGAGTGCTCACAGGCCTTAAAACCACCTCTTTGACAGTAAACAAGCCTTCCCCAGAACAGGGTTAAGAGAAATGAGAACTAAGTTAAACAAAAATACATATTCCTTCAAAGAGGAAATATGTCTGAATGATGCCCGAAAGAGTGGTGATTCCTTGAATTACACTAAGTCCAACAATATATCTTGCATTCCTTCAACTTGATGCTTGTCATATTCAAAATTAGATTTAGCCACTTGGTGACCTGTTCCCTACCCACAGGAATGTAGGCTAAATACATATCCATAAATTAAACTTCCTAAAATATTAATAAAATATTCCCTTTACTTAAGATCCCCCTTTTTCCATTTTCCGTGGAGTTTATCCCCCGTTTATTTTTCATCTGAGTTGAGTTTTCATGCAATGATGTGATTATATTAACAATATTGAGGGTGATTACATTTACAATACATGCGCACTAGCTTTTTTCATCTAGGCTCACCAACCTAAAAACACAAGCATAAATACAAAGGCTCTCTGGCCTAAAAAATACGTTCTTAATCCGGTGTACACAAAAGTCTGGGATGCACACACTCTTCCCTTGGTGCACCATCCTCATAAACTTACACAAGTGTGCACTACACTATAACATGTGCGCGTTCTTTCTTTGATGCACAATCCTCGCGCAATCACCAACTTATATATATATATATATATATACATTTTGGGTTTGGACTAGGGGTATTACATGTTACATTTGGATGCCCTATGCAGTGCAATAACTTGTGAAGTTATTGTTCACATATTCTTATATTGTTCACCTCCATTATATGTTCTTAACCTTTGAAGTTGATGCCCATATTACTTTTCTACAATGTCCTTATAGGCCAAAAACTTGTCAAACACTTTGATCTTAAGTTTTAAGAAGTAAACCCAAGTGCATATGGAAAAGTCATCAATGAAAGTTAATAAATACTTGCACCCAGAAAAATGAGAAGAAAGTGGACCACATAAGTAATTGTGAACAAGCTGCAAAGGGGCCGAGGCATGCAAAGAGGAATGTTTGTCAAAATTGTCCCGATGATGTTTGTCGAGAAAACAACTGACACAAACACCATATTTGCATGAAACAAGAGGAATTCTGATTACCATCTGTTGATTACATAGTTGTTGCAATGAGTAATCGTTTAGATGACAAAACTATTCATGCCAAAGTTTTTTCAATTCATCACTATGAGAAACAAAAAATTATGGAAAATATGAAGACACAAAGTTTTCAAACTTGTACAACTTGGTAATATCATCAACAATTCCAGTTGCAAAAACATGTTGAGGATATTTTAGATCCTTGATTACAACTTGGTGAGGTGAAAAATATACGATTTTACCTTCATCTAAATGAGTGATTTGGTATGCTAATAAAAGGTTTTAGGAAAGACATGGAACACATAATACATCATTAAAATGACTATTATCTACTTGAACTATTCCATACCCTACAATACTAATAGATATATCATCACTAACATATATTTTCTTGGTTTTACATTCATTTAGAGCCGAAAATATAGCTTAATCATTAGCAATATGATAAGATGATCTAGAATAAATAAGCCACGCATTAGAAGAACAAGTAGAAGTTGCATTGAAGGAGAAACCAGAAGAAAAAAGTGCATTTCCATGAGAAGAAGAAGAACAAGAAGTAGAATATATATTGATATTTTTCTTCTTCATTGTTGCTTCTAAAATTGCCATCTTTTTAAGGCATTTGGACTCGTCATGACCATATTTCCCACAAAAGTTTCAATGTATGTCAATCTTCTTATTTTTAGATTTTTCTCCTTTGTCACCATTAGAAGCTGAAGCTGGATGAGAGGGTTTGGGGCCCTTGTTTTTCTTGTTGTTATGGAAATGATGTTTCTTCTTTGGATTCTTGGATTTATCTTTCTACTGGACTACTAAGGCTTTGTTGGAGGTACCTATAGTGCTAATCAATCCAAGTTGTAGAAGCTTATCTTGCTCTCAAATTAGAGCATCACAAAAAGACTGAAGAGAGGGATTTTTATAAGAATTCCCTAGAGCTTCTGTAGTGGCATAAAATGTAGATACAAAAACATAATATGCACTACCAAGGTTCAAAAGAATAACATATATGCATCAATCTTCTGGCAGATCTATTTTTCATTATATAGATAAATTTATAAGTGTTTTAAACTTAGATAAGTAATATTCAATGCAAGGAAAATAATTTGGACTTAAGTTCAATAACCGATTCTCAATTTGGTGGGATCGAATAATATTGTGTTTACCAAGCACAATTTTGAGCTTTTCCCAAGCATCATCAAGGTCATTAATTCATTGAAGGTGAAACCTTAAATCAAGAGAGATGGATATTTCAATTAGTCCACATTCTTCATCATTCTTATTTTCCCATTTTACTTTATTTTCATCATCAATGGGTTCTAGTTCTTTCCCCATGGTGATCTTGTACAATCCTTTTCTTCTTAATACATCCTCCATATGGGATTTCCATGAGAATTAGTTGGTACTGGTAAGAAAATATCACTAGGATATGCCATATTAAAATATGTAGAAAATGATGAAATTGATGGTCTAAATGGAAAGCTCTCGAAAAATAGGCTGTTTAAAAAAAATGGCATGAAAAATGGACTTTGGATGTGAAAGTTATGCCCTTTTGGAAAAAGGATTAAATGGAAACCAAAGAGCCACGTAGAAAGTAGAAGTTGTTCCATGTGGTGATACTCCTCCTAACTGTGTCTATAATCTCACTTTTAAATAAGTTACTTATGAAGTGACCCACTTTTATAGAATAAGAGTGAATAACTTTAACAATGAAGTTACTTTGTAAATGAAAGTTGCACACAAAGTAACTTAAAATAAAATATTAAAGTTATTTAATAGTGTTTCACTTTTATAACTTAAGTGAAATGCACTTTACAATGAATGCATGAACTTTAAAAAAAAAAAGTAACAAGAGAGAGACTTGAACTCAAGACCTCTTACTAAGTAAAGTAACTTTTAACCAAATGAGTTAGTGAAAAACATATTATATTTTTTAGAAGGAGGATTCAAGTTGTTGTTGTTTTCGGCCTTGGAGAGCATACTCATAAAAAACTCTTTTCACACAAGAAAAACATTTATCTTCTCGATGACAATAAGGGTTAGTTATCGGTTATATTACCTGGAAAATACAAGTTTTCCCTCTATTTTTTATTTATCGAGATTGCACAGAGTGCATGACAAAGATCATACGTAAACAATAAAACCCTTTTCGATATGTTTATGATTTTTCGAGATCACATAGAGCGTGGGGAAAAGAGCATATAGACATAGAAAATAGTAGTAAAAGGGAAATGAAAAAATAGAAACCTGAAATATTAACTCTACAAAACTTTAAAAGCGAGTATTTGGGATTTATACCTCCAGATCTGACTAAAATGGCCATATATTGGGTAAATGGAAACCTTTTTGGGTGAAAATAAAATCATTCTTGACTAAAAAGAGTGATATGAATGAAATGGAATAATCCTCTCAGACCATAAATGTAAGAAAATGGAAAAAAACTAGAGATGAGGCAACACGACTTCACTATCTCAATCTACAATGGAAGCAGGTCTTCAAACCTCGCTCTGATACCATGTTCGACAACATAGGTATTCCAATAGAGAATGAACATCTTCAGTAACCATTCACACAACCAGATCAAATATCAACACACTCATTTTTTGACGTTGTAAAAACCCTATGGGTAAACATCCACACCCATAACCAATGTAGCCACTTGGAGCAATTTATTAATGCAAAAGAAAATATTACAGAGATATTTACAAGAGAGTTTCTCATTATTGATCATCAAAAGATGACCCTCCATTATATTTAAATAGAGATCACAAAACAATTGGGTGTTAAGTCATAGATCAATGTAGGCATTAATATCGAGGTGACTATGATCCATCATATCACTCTATGTCAGGACCATATCATGACCATCAAATTTCCTAACTACAAATGCATACAAATTTCTGTAGAGCTCTGCCAAGAGGGCATCGAGCGAGTGCATAGAGTGCACAGAAGGAACTCTTGTTGAGTTCAGAGAGAAGGAAAGACAGAACGCCTGAAGTTCTGGGAATCTCTACCGAGAGGGCATTGAGCAGTTGCATAGAGTGAATAGAAGGACTCTTTTGAGGTCTGTTGGAAAGAGAGTGTCAAGGAGAAGACATTCACAAGGTTACTGAACACCCTGTAGACTCAACAAAACATGATTGAGCAGGAAGTTTCCAGAGGGCACTTACATCCCTTCAAGGAGAGAAAGGGACAAAGACACTTTGAGGTTAGAGATTAGATAAGATTAGAAGAGATAACACAGTTGCATGCAAGGACCCTGCAATGAGTCGCAGAGGACAAGAAAACTTTTTGAAGGGTTCAGAGTTTGAGAAGCTCAGGACGAACAAAATTTTCTAGAACGCAGACGAGACCCAAAGAAACCAGGTTTGCAAGAGGAAGAATCGAAGGTCGAGACCTTCGAGACTTAGAAAATCTTCTAAGTCAAAAGATCCAAGAAAGCTCAGGAGGAGAGCGCACAGGAAAGGCATATATGAACCATTAGATATAACACCAATAGCCGACGACTGTTGGATCAGGCGAAGATGCACAAAGTTTAACCTCTGGGAGGTCGTGCAGGAGAGCAGCCGAAAGGAACGGTGGAGACACTTTGTGGTGGCAGATCGACATTTCGGCATTTCGGAGTTTGGGGTTTGGAACAACAATTGATTTTGGAATCACTACCATGTGAGCTTCCAGTTCACGAAACTTCGAAAAGGCCAGGACCGTTGGAGTGAAGGGAGGCCTAGAGTTATTTCTCCATTTCGACAGTTTGGGGTTTGGCATTTCGGCAATCCTAATGACAAGGAACCGAGACCCTTTGCTTTGAAAACCCCAAAGTCACGAAACACGACATGCCTTTGATGTGAACATTGACATTTCGATAGTTCGAGGTTTGTCATTTTGGTAATCCTGATGACAGGAGCCGGGGTACTTGGCATTGGAACTCTCGAAGTCGCGAAACGCGACGTGCCTTCGAAGTAGAGTGTGGTCCTAGAGGAAGAAGCCATTTCGGCATTTTGGAAATTCGGGGTTCGGAAGGTTGAAGAACCAGGAGTCGAGAGACAGGGTTCCTGACTCGAGAAATCATGAAATTGCGAAACCCCAAAAGCATTTGGAGGAATAGCAGAGCCAGAGCCATTGAGTCCATTTTGACATTTTGGCATATTGGAATTTGGGGATTCGTGCGACAAGTGATTTTTGGGATCGAGAGTCGTAGACTCTCGGTTACTGAAATCCTGATACAGCAGGGGACCGTTAGACCCTTTCGGGGTTCAGCATTTCGAAAATCCTGAGAACAAGGAGCCGAGCATTTTGCGTTGGAAACCCTGAAATGCGAAAGGTGGGTTTTTCATAGAAGGACCTGTGGAGCGAATTCATGGGGTTCCAGAGAGGGCCCGAAAGAACTATTTCTATTCTGCGGATTCGAGGAAGAATGATCCTGTGCGTATCTCGGCCCGAGGTTCGGGTGTTAAGGTCCTAACCCGCACATAGGTAGATCAATGTATTCGGATGTAATAAAGGTCAATATTAATAAGACCTTTCAATAAAATAGAATAAGGCGGATGTA